>JAJGOT010000102.1:77500-305000 GCA_022457155.1 Cladopsammia gracilis | reverse complement strand
TTGTGAGCATTTGTACAAACTAAATGTACTGTGCAGACGGTCGCGTAATACTGTTTTTGAGAATTGCTAAAATTGAAAAATAGCCCTGTCGTCAATCTTAATTCTTGTGCTTCCGACCTTTCATTTTAGTTAAGCTTATCATCAGCTTTCTGTCCAGAGAGCTCCGCTGTTAGGCTAAGCCTTTCTATATATATTATTCACTGCGAAGAGTGAAGAGATTAAAATCTGCCCGTTAACTACCATGTTTGCCCTAGATTCCATAGCTCTAAAGGAAGTCGTTTCCAGGGTACGCGCGGTCATTTGGGAAATAATCTTACTAGCGCGTGGTCCGCGTAGTGTAGTTGTTTAGCCCTGACTTGAATTATTTTCTATTTTTCTTGTGGATTTATACAACGATTGAGAAAAAGTAAAGATAATCAACTACAAGACGTTTGCCGTTTGTCGTAGAACGCGGTGTTTAATCTCTCTAATCCCGCCAAGACGTATTCCCGGCAGAAATCTCGCGAAGATTCCCGTTGAAACTCCTTTGGGGATTTTGGCCGCCAGAATTCTTATTCGCTACCTAGAGTCTTACTCCCAGCAAGAATGCCGCTACAAATCTCGGCGCGAAATTTCATTCCCGATGAGAATGCTGTTGGGAATCAGTCGCCACCGGGATAAACCGTCCTTGGAAAATATTTGGACATTTGAAGATAAATATTCAACACTTCCAGTCTTTTTATGCTGCCGAAACTGGGGTTAACAACCGACCTTCGGGGGACGGACAGATGAGGAATGCCGATGAATGCAAGATACAACAGTGCATTTTACAGAGTCGTACTCTTTCTTTTGCCACAGGTGTGAAGCACTTGTCTGTCACGTGTGATGGTTGCAAGCAATTTCCAATTGTTGGAACACGATGGAAATGCGCGGACTGCCCAGATTATGATCTGTGTTCACCCTGTTACATGAGCGATGTGCACAATAAGGAACATTCATTTCTGCGCTTTGACGAATATCGTGCGGACGGGTAAGTGCAACCGCGCGTGCGTTCGTTTGTGCGTTCATCCGCTTGTTTCTGTAATTGTTCATTCGCGCGTTCTTACGTTCTACGTGCGTAGTTTTTGTTTGTTTATTCAACGTGATCGTGTTACCCATCCTGCAACTAATACTATCTTTTTTTAGAATCCCAGTTGTTAAACGTTCTAACTGCACTAAGCAACAAGCTAAAGGTTTTTTCCCCGGTGCCAGAGTGACACGTGGTCGAGATTGGAAGTGGGGTGAACAAGATGGCGGCAGCAGTCAAATTGGGATATTAACAGAACTCACTGCTTGGAATGGTGTGGAGAGGGCTGGTGCCAAAATCACGTGGAAACACAGTGAAAATACATGCAGAACGGGTCACATGGGATCGGTAGGTCTTGCTAATAGACCTTTTTCGTAATGGTGGAAGTTATTTATTCTTTTATATCTATGTTAATTAGCCCTAGTGGCCTCGTTAGCGTGTGCAAAATTCAAAAGAATTTTTACTGTAAAATGAGGCCAATAGGGCTAATTTTAAAACATACATATTAACAGAATAAATAAATTGGCCGCCATTATGAAAAAGGTCTATTTAGGAACTTTGGGGAGATTGAGCTCCAGCTTTTAGCACTCAGTTTCTGGGATCGTTTGGGTAACCAATATCAGCTATGATTGGCCTTTTGAATCAGACAGAATTATCATATTCTTAATTTTCTTCTTTATTGGTGCATTAAAAGAGATTTCTTAAAACATAAAACTGTAAAAACGAACGATAAAATCCGACGTTTCGGAGTAGTCATGACTCCATTATCAAGGAAAATATAAAAAGATCATGCAAATTATAGCATTTAAAGCGATTTTGGTGCGAAGAATAACATAAGAGGGTGCGAAGATTATAAGAATACTTTCGCACGAATGGAGTCTGATTGCACGTTGAGATTTGGCTTTAAAGTTCTTATAAAAAGCATTTCGTACACTAAGCAGTCAAATTTGTTTCTGCATTTCTTAAGCACTTTGAAACGCTTTAGCAGGCCCTGAGGCATTGTCCCGTGCATGTTCTTGCCACATGTAGGTTACACACGCGGACATTTACATAATCGTGTGAAAGGACATAAACAACAATCCTCCGCCATTGCCAAACACTACAAGAACATGCACGGGACAATGCCAGTTTTATGTATTGGTGCATTTGCTCTGTTTATATTACGCGCTTAAATTAAGACTTTTTGTTATTTCTTTTAGGTGGATCTCAAATGCTCAACGCCGGCGACCGGGCCGTCATATTATCATGAATGTTTGGCGAAAGTCGGAGAAATCCGAAACCGACCAGATGAAAATCGACTGAGAGTCGGAGACCGAGTGTCTGTGTGCCTAGATGCAGAAGTGCTGAAAGCCATGTCTGAAGGTCATGGAGGCTGGAATGATAAGATGGAACAGGTTAGAAATATTTGTCTGTCAGTTATTTTTAAAGGCTGGTTCACACGAGCGACATAAACGCAAGAACAAACGCAAGCAAACAAACCTGTGAACTACCATTTTAAAACGCAAGCACAAGCTACCTTATAAGACGTAAGCTAAAGAAATGGAAGATTTGCCATTTCCTTGCGCTTGAGTTTGCATTTCGGACGTGTGAACCGGGGGCAACGCAGTCGCAAAGGTGAACAATTTTCGTTCCATACCTCCACAGTTGAATTGGAAACCCAGAAGACGTCATCTGCCATTTTGAGATGTTCAAATGCGCGTGCGTATCTTACTGCGCTTGCATTTTGCATGTGCATGGTCATGTGAACAAGCCTCAAACAGTACAATGTCCACAACTAGAGTCACGGTTGCCTTTAACGTGCACCGAGGGTAATTTTAGAAACTACCAGCTCGCCAAAATACAGCACAACTCACTTCTCCATGATCTGCGATCAATTTCGTGTACAAGCAACCATTTGCGATTTAGTGCAGAGTTGATGATCAAAGGGGCTCTAAGAACAACGTAAGGTTAATTTTAGTTGTTCTTGATGTTTTGTAATTAGTTGCAAGGCAGTAAACCGTACAGGCATATGAAGAATACTTGCTTAGTACTGCGCCGTTTGGTGTGACCGCGATGACTAACTGCTGTTTAATTATGTATCACAGCTTTTGCGCGAACTGAAATCACTTTATCGGGAATTAAGGAAGATTATTTTTTGTCTTTATATGCTATTTTGAATTTTAATAGTTAATAATTTGTAAGAAACGTTTGTTGTCATGCTTAGTTTTTTTTAGTTGTACAGTTTTGCTACGTTATTTCAAGGTATATTGACAAAAAAATAAGGGTTTAGGGCAAGTAGGAGCGGACGTAGGTCAAAATAGAACATGCCGAAAAATAAATGATTTTAGAAAAGATACCGTAAGACAAACGCAAATCCAAAAAAATGAACAGAATAGCAATCCTTCTCGCCGTCTTTCCAACTATCCAACTCCTCGGACGATTCGCAAACGCTCTCCAGAGTGGAGCGATTTGAAAACGATGCTTTTTGAAAACGCTGTTTTCTGGTTTTCTGGTGTGGACGGAGAAAACGATGCTATCTGAAAACGGTTACGTCATCAAAATAGCCAGACCACTCGACCGTGAAACATATCCAAGATGTCGCCATGCTTCGACTGGACTGACTCCCAGTCTACACTCTCGGTGCTTTTCTGCACTTTGTATTCGTTTGTGACTTTCAGAAGTAGCTCGACTTCATCATCAGTCCATGTGAAACAGTCCTGTTTTAGGTTTTGGTTGCTTTCCAGCTGTTCTTGGCATCGTTTAGAAGGAAAATATCGAAGAATTCTAAACCAAAACAACACTCAACAACAAAGAATCAAGAATGGCGCCAATTTCGAGGGCCGATATATTGAAATGCGCATGCGTAGAGTTCATTTGAGCATGCGCACTTAGGGTATCAAAGCGTTTTCAAAACAATACGGCGTTGTAATGTGGACGGGCGAAACGATACGAAAACGATAAGTGTGGACGCAAATCTTTTTGAAAACGGAGCAAAACAGCTCCGTTTTCGTTTGAAAACGGATTAGTGTGGACGGGGCCTAAGTCAACAGTCCGAGGTCGATAACTGTAAAGTTGGATGTTGAGTTAATAGTCCGATGTTGACAACTGCAAAGTCCGATGTTGAGTCAATAGTCCGATGTCGATAACTGTAATGTCGGATGTTGAGTCAATAGTTCGATGTTGACAACTGTAAAGTCCGATGTTGGCGCGGATAACTGTGAAGTTCTATGTTGACTTTAAAGTCTGTTGTTGACAACGGTAAAGTTGGATGTTGAGTTACAAGTTTGATTTTTGGCGGAGATGGAACACCATAGTCACGAACTCATCGCTTGGAATCATGCATACTCCCAACCCGACTCCCAGCGTAAACCAAGAATTAGACTTGAGATCTATAAAGCCCTCCAGGATCGCTTAACCTTCTCAATCGACATATGATATGATAGTTTGGATATGATCGGTTCCTTCGATTCCATACAAACATCGGACTGCCGGTCATTTAGTGTTATGAAAACCTTTACCGGCAGTCGACCTCACAAAGATTTTGTGTCATAAACTATGGTTTCATACTCTGAGCCCACCGTAAACCAATGTTTGTCCTTTTTATTGTAGTGCATAGGAAAAGTTGGCAAAATAATTAAAATTGTCGCTCTTGGCGATGTTCTCGTAAGCTATGGTTCACAAAGATGGCGTTTCCATCCAGATGCCGTTACCAAGGTATGTATGACTGCCTACATGTAGCCACAAATAATTTTTCTCACTTGAAAAGCTTTTCCTACATGCAGGAATAAAATCTATTCTTTATGAGCAACTTCATGACCTGTTGTGACACTGGGTATAGAAAACAGCAAAATATATCTTTTATTTGTAATGGACTTTGGTTTCACAGATGGCCAGTTTTCTGGCGGGAGACAAAGTCAGAATTAAAAGCGACAAGCAGCTCGTGCAGGATCTACAACAGGGTCTTGGCAACTGGAATGAATCAATGAGTAGGGTATGTGCTTCATTAGAACTCTTTAGACTCATAACGCTTTTTTTTTCAATTGCCATATAATTCACTGCTACATGATCGTTTCCGGAATCAAAACTAACTGTTGAAACAGGTTTCAATCATGCCTTAAAGGCGAAGCGTTTCTTGAAGTTTGTTTTTGTCCGCTTATGGGGTTAAAGAGGTAACTAAAGGTAATTATATGTGTAACTACATTAATTTCTTTCAGGCATTAGGAAAAGAGGGGGAGATCCTAGAAGTGGACTCGGATGGTAATGCTCTAGTGTTGGTTGACTCTGATTCGTGGTTAATGAACCCAGCCGCACTGGAGAATCTGTCAGCTGGAGAAGCTACCTTACCAAGTTCTTCAGGTAACGGGTCGACACCTGACCACTCAACGTGATGTTTTTCTTGCGGTGATCTTTGCTTGGTTTTCTACTGAGCATAATCAGTAGCTTTGAAGTCTATCTTTCGGTGTCTGTAATTCTGACTAACTGACGACTGTCTGTCTGCCTATGACTGACTGTCTTAACGATCACCAACTGTCTGTACATCTGTACATCTGATTAACTGATTGACTGTCCGACCAGGTGCAAATCGACTGAGGGTCGGAGACCGAGTGTCTGTGCGCCTAGATGCAGAGGTGCTGAAAGCCATGTCTGTAGGTCATGGAGGCTGGAATGATAACATGGAACAGGTTAGGAATATTTGTCTGTCTGTTATTTCTAAAGGCTGGTTCACACGAGCGACGTAAACGCAAGCACAAGCGCAAGCAAACAAACCTGTTAACTAGCATACCGAAAACGCATGCGCAAGCCACTATTTACAACGCAAGCTTAAGAAATGGAGAATGTGTCATTTGCTTGCTCTTGTGTTTGCATTTCACGCGTGTGAACCGCGGCAACTGAATAAAAAACACAAGGTAAAAAATTCTCGCACCATGCCTCCACGGTTGAATTTGAAACCCAGATGACGTCGTCTGCCATCTTGGGATCTTCGCCGTCTTCGTCCACCATCTTGGGATGTTCAAATGTGCGTTTTGCGTTTGCTTCGTCATGTGAACCAGCCTCAAACAGTAGAATGTCAACAACTAGAATCACGGTGGCCTGCCCCCTGGCTAGAGCCTTTTGGCAGGAATTTACTTATTGGTATAACTGCATGTGCAAAAAACATGTCGAGCTTAAAAAAACAGAAATAATCTATGGTGTCTTAGACAACGTGTCGGAGACTCTCAATCATCTAATTCTTATCGCTAAGCAGTTTTTATTTAACTGCGCCACCAACAATAGTAAATATCTTTTTGCGGATTTTCTCATTGTGGTTAGGAACAAAATTAAATTAGAAAAATACATTGCTGTTCGTGCTAATAACTTCCATCGCTGTTGTACAAAATGGAAAGATTTCATTTAGATAATAGTCTACATTGTCACTTTCTTTTATTTTCAGTACTGTTTACATGTCATGTTAATGTGAAGGACGTAAGGATTTAATTTTGTATGTAATCCTCTCGTATGTAATCGTCTTTGTAAAAATAAAAATAAATAAGCTTAAAAAGCTAAAAAAAAAAAAGAATCACGGTGGCCTCTAACTCTTGCTAACTTGAACCGAGGGTAATTTTAGAACTACCAGCTCGCCAAAATACAGCGCAACTCACATCCCGTTTCGGCACACACTTGGGGTGTTCCTTTCGGAAAATCCAAAAACGGATTTTTGATCCGAGATTTGCCGGATTTCGCGGCCGAAAGGAACCCGAAATCCGGTTTTGGATCTGTAACCTTGGTAACCTTTCGCAAATTAAAATAAAAAACTAAAAGTAAAATCAAAACTTTATTGTTACAGAGTAAGAGGGTAAAAAAGCGCGTTTATTTAAACAAAGTGAATGGCTTAAAAGTTACTGATTATTATGGTAAACAAACCGCAATTTTCATATAAGCTTAATTTTCTGACACAAACTAAGCTGTACAAATCTGCTCGAAATGCGAACTCGAATTGAACAAGCTGCTAAATGTCATGCCTTTTTACATAGCAAATTACACTAATACGTTAATTGAGTTTCTAAGCAATTTCTAACGGCATATGGTCAATACATGAATGTTTTACTGCACCTGCAACGTTTGCCCACATGTTTGACAAATGGCGGCACCAAAAAGTTTCGAACTGACTGTGCTCTGTCTGGAAATACCGCTGGTTCATCAGATTAATTTCAGATCCGTTGTGAAAGTAACAGCATTGATCACTAATCCGTAAATCTGGATTTGGATTCTTTGGATTTCAAATCCAGTGAATCCTTTTTCAAAAAGGATTCGCCAGATCACAAATCCTGATTTGGATTTACCGAAAGGAACGCGAAATCCGTTTTAGGATCGAAAATCCGTTTTTGGATTCACCGAAAGGAACACACCCTTGGTGTTACGACACACACTTGGCGTGACGACACATGCTTGGCGTGACGACACACACTTGGCTGGAGGACACACTTGGCCTTACGACACACGCTTGGCGTAATAACATATGCTTGGCGTGACGACACACTTGGCGTGGCGACACACCTGACATGATGACACACACTTGGTGTGATGACACACACTTGGCGTGATGACTCACACTTGCCGTGACGACACACATGGCGTGATGACACACACTTGGCGTGACGACAGACACTGCGTGACGACACACACTCGGCGTGACGACACACACTTGGCTTGATGACACACTTGGCATGAAGACACACTTGGTATGATGACACACACTTGGTGTGATGACACACACTTGGCGTGACGACACACACTTGGCGTGACGACACACTTGGCTTGACGACACACTTGACTTGACCACACACTTGGCGTGGTGACACACACTTGGGGGTGGCCTGATGACACACACTTGGCTTAACGAGACACACTTGGCGTGATGACACACTTGACATGACGACACACACTTGACGTGATAACACACACTTGGCTGATGACACACACTTGGCGTGATGACACACACTTGGTGTGATGACACACACTTGACATGACTACACATACTTGGTGTGATGACACACTTGACATGACTACACATACTTGGTGTGATGACACACACTTGACATGACTACACATACTTGGTGTGATAACACACTTGACATGACTACACATACTTGGTGTGATGACACGCACTTGACATGACTACACATACTTGGTGTGATGACACACACTTGACATGACTACACATACTTAGTGTGATGACACACTTGACATGACTACACATACTTGGTGTGATGACACACTCTTGACATGACTACACACACTTGGCGTGATGACACACACTTGATATGATGATACACATTTAGCATGACGACACAATGAATTACGTTAGAGGCTTATGAACATTGTAGGCTAATGAGCTCAACAAAAACGTTTCTTTGCAAGGGTTAACGAGTACCGTAATGTAAAGCGTGTTTACTTAGGGTCGATAAGTTTAGCTGTGTCTAATGACTATTTCTACCCAAGCGTAATTTTAAGGGACAGTCTCACCTATTTTCGTGTCACTTTAGAAAGTCAAAAATCATATTTGTATCACTAGAAGCCTAAAAATGATGATCCAAAAAGTAGAAACTAGAAACTGTTATTGGTTGTCTTTGAACATTGATGGATGATGAAAACGGATTGCAACTTGAAAAAAATGGCCAATTTTTTCAAGTTCTTCCCGTATGTGTCTTGAAAAATACGCTAAAATCTGATTATGGTTTGTACTTTCTTTGTTATCACTTGATACTGTCGTCTCCATGCTCTGCGATCAATTTCTTGTACAAGCAACCACTTGTGATTTAGTGCAGAGTTGATGATCAAAGGGGCTCTAAGAGCCTTCCCGTTAATACAAAACAACGTAAGGTTAATTTTAGTTGTTCTTGATGTTTTGTAATTAAGTTGCAAGGCAGTACACCGTACAAGCATTGGAAGAATTCTTTTTTAGTACTGCGCCGTTTGGTGTGACCGCGATGACTAACTGCTGTTTAATAGCCCAATTTCCAATTTCTTTATATGCTATTTTGAATTTTAATAGTTAATCATTTATAAGAAACTTTTGTTGTAATGTGTAGTTAGACTTGAGATCTATAAAGCTCTTCAGGATCACTTAACCTTCTTAATCGACATATGATATGATAGTTTGGATATGATCGGTTCCTTCCATTCCTTAAATTTGTCAAAAATATCGGACTGCCGGTCATTTAGTGTTATGAAAACCTTGACCGGCAGTCGACCTCACAAAGATTTTCTGTCACATACTATGGTTTCGTACTCTGAGCTCAGCGTAAACCAATATTTTTTCCTTTTTATTCTAGTGCATAGGAAAAGTTGGCAAAATAATTAAAATTGACGATGATGGCGATGTTTACGTAAACTATGGTTCAAAAAGATGGCTTTTCCATCCAGATGCCGTTACCAAGGTATGTATGACTGCATGCATATAGCCACAAAATAACTCTCCCTCACTTGAAAAACATTTTCTACATGCAGGAAAAGATAACTCTTCTTTATGAGCAACTTCATGACCTGTTTTAGTGTGAAACTGGGTATAGAAAACAGCAAAATATATCTTGTAAGTAATGGACTTTGGTTTCACAGATGGCCAGTTTTCTGGCGGGCGACAAAGTCAGAATTAAAAGCGACAAGCAGCTCGTGCAGAATCTACAACAAGGTCTTGGCAACTGGAATGAATCAATGAGTAGGGTATGTGCTTCTTTAAACTCATAACGCTTTTCTTTTAATTACCACATAATTCACTGCTACGTGATCGTTTTCGGAATCAAAACTAAGCAGTTGAAAAAGGTGTCAATCATGCCTTAAACACGAAGTTCCGGTATAAAAGGCTTAGCTCTTCCCCATTTCACACCTTTTGGGTGTGAAATGCAAATTAAGGCGTCTTTCAGTGACAAGACGTGGTTGCGCGTCCTTTAAATATAATTTGCTTCAAAAATCGAATTAAACCAAGATGTTACCGAAGGAAAAAAAGAAATACAAATTCATAAAGACTTCTGATATAAGTTTGTTTTTGTCAGCTCATAGGGGTAAAAAGGTAACTAAAGGTAATTATGTGTAACCACATTAATAATATACATGAAAAAATTACTCGATTCTGATTGGCTAAGAGCAGTGCAGTTCAAGTGTAACACCAGTGCAAAACGTGTAACACCGGTGCAAAAAGTGTAACACCAGTGCAAATTACAAATCGAAAAAAAAAAAATTTTTGCAAAAAAAAATGGATGCAATTTTTTTCATGTATAATTACTTGTGAGTTTTTCAAAAAGGTCAAATTGCACTCGCCGAAGCGGCTCGTGCAATTTTTGAGCTTTTTGAAAAACTCACTCGTGCAAATTAATCCCAAATTGAACTCGAAACCGTATGATTACCCATACTAATTTCTTTCAGGCATTAGGAAAAGAGGGGGAGATCCTAGAAATGGACTCGGATGGTAATGCTGTAGTGTTGGTTGACTCGGATTCGTTGTTAATGAACCCAGCCGCACTGGAGAATTTGTCAGCTGGAGAAGATACCTTACCAAGTTCTTCAGGTAACGGGTCGACACCTGACCACGCCACGTGATGTTTTTCTAGGCGGTGATCTTTGCTTGGTTGTTTTTTTTATTGAGTATTGATAATCAGTAGGTTTGAAGTCTATCTTTCGGTGTCTGTACTTCTGACTGACTGACGACTGTCTGTCTGCCTATCTTGACTGACTGTCTAACGATCACCAACTGGCTGTCTGCCTGCCTGTCTGTTTGACTGACCTTCTGTCTGACTGCCTGTCTGTCTTTCTGTGTCTGTACATCTAACTTACTGACTGACTGACAGACTGACGGTGACGACTGTCTGCCTGTTTGTCCATCTGTCTATCTGACTGACTTTGTAACTGTCACCAACTGATTGTACGCCTGCCTGTCTATCTGACTAGCCGTCCGTCTGACTGCCTATTTGTTTTTCTGTATCTGTACATCTAATTAAATGACTGAATGTCCGACCAGGTGCAAATCGACTGAGAGTCGGAGACCGAGCGTCTGTGTGCCTAGATGTAGAGGAGCTGAAAGCCATGTGTGAAGATCATGGGGGCTGGGTTGATGACATGGAACAGGTTAGAAATATTTGTCTGTCAGTTATTTCTAAAGGCTGGTCCACACGAGCGACGTAAACGCAAGCACAAGTGCAAGCAAACAAACCTGTGAACTAGCATACCGAAAACGCAAGCGCAAGCTACTATTTACGACGCAAGCTTAAAGTGCTACTACGATCAAATTTTTGATTTTCATTTTTTTTACATTTTCGTGTACTATTAGACTTCCTTACTCATCTTGCCAAATTTCAATTCATTAGGCACATCAGAAGTCATTTAATTTTAACATTTATTTCCGAGAATTTACGGCCGCCATTAAAAAATCTTGTTCCAAGGCTTGGTTGCGAATGGGAGAAAGTGACGTAAAAGACTCAAACATACCTCACGGGTTGAAATTATAATAACAATCAGCATAGCAAATTGCACGAAGAACGAGTCTAAAGTTTTTGTTGCTTTTCGCGTGATTTTCAACACTTATTGTTATTATAATTTCAACCCGTGAGGTATGTTTGAGTCTTTTACGTCACTTTCTCCCATTCGCAACCAAGCCTTGGAACAAGGTTTTTTAATGGCGGCCGTAAATTCTCGGAAATAAATGTTAAAATTAAATGACTTCTGATGTGCCTAATGAATTGAAATTTGGCAAGATGAGTAAGGAAGTCTAATAGTACACGAAAATGTAAAAAAATGAAAATCAAAAATTTGATCGTAGTAGCCCTTTAAGAAATGGAAGATTTGTCATTTCCTTGCGCTTGAGTTTGCATTTCAGACGTGTGAACCGGGGCCACGCAATCGCAAACACAAGGAGAAAAATTTTCGTTCCATGTCTCCACGGTTGAATTTGAAACTCAGATGACGTCATCTGCCATCTTGGGATCTTCGCCATCTTCGTCCGCTCGTCTTGGCATGTTCAAATGTGCGTGCGTATCTTACTGCGCTTGCGTTTTGCGTTTGCATCGTCATGTGAACCAGCCTCAAACAGTAGAATGTTCACAACTAGAATCACGGTGGCCTCTAACTTCTTGCTTACTTGAACCGTGGGTAATTTTAGAAACTACCAGCTCGCCAAAATACAGCGCAACTCACATCCCGTTTCGAGACACACTTGTTGTAACGTCACACACTTGGCATGATGACACACACTTGGTGTCATGACACACACTTGGTGTGATTACACACACTTGGCGTGATTACACACACTTGGCGTGATTACACACACTTGGCGTGATTACACACACTTGGCGTGATTACACACACTAGGCGTGATTACACACACTTGGCGTGATTACGCACACTTGGCGTGATTACGCACACTTGGCGTGATTACACACGCTTGGCGTGATTACACACACTTGGCGTGATTACACACACTTGGCGTGATTACACACATTTGGCGTGATTACGCACACTTGGCGTGATTACGCACACTTGGCGTGATTACGCACACTTGGCGTGATTACGCACACTTGGCGTGATTACGCACACTTGGCGTGATTACGCACACTTGGCGTGATTACACACACTTGGCGTGATTACACACGCTTGGCGTGATTACACACACTTGGCGTGATTACACACACTTGGCGTGATTACACACACTTGGCGTGATTACACACATTTGGCGTGATTACGCACACTTGGCGTGATTACGCACACTTGGCGTGATTACGCACACTTGGTGTGATTACACACACTTGGTGTGATTACGCACACTTGGTGTCATGACACACACTTGGCGTGATTACGCACACTTGGCGTGATTACGCACACTTGGTGTGATTACGCACACTTGGTGTCATGACACACACTTGGCGTGATTACGCACACTTGGCGTGATTACGCACACTTGGCGTGATTACACACACTTGGCGTGATTACGCACACTTGGCGTGATTACGCACACTTGGCGTGATTACACACACTTGGCGTGATTACGCACACTTGGCGTGATTACGCACACTTGGCGTGATTACGCACACTTGGCGTGATTACGCACACTTGGCGTGATTACGCACACTTGGTGTGATTACGCACACTTGGCGTGATTACGCACACTTGGTGTGATTACGCACACTTGGCGTGATTACACACACTTGGCGTGATTACGCACACTTGGCGTGATTACGCACACTTGGTGTGATTACACACACTTGGCGTGATTACACACACTTGGCGTGATTACACACACTAGGCGTGACGACACACACTTGCCGTGACGACACACTTGACATAATGACACGCACTTGGTGTTATGACTTACACTTGTCATTATGACACACTTGGCGTGATGTTACACACTTGCCGTGACGACACACACTTGGCATGATGACACACTTGGCGTGATGACACACACTTGGCTTGACGACACACACTTGACGTGATGACAGACACTTAGGGTGTTGACACAAGCTTGACGTGGCGACACGCACTTGGCCTGATGACACACACTTGGCGTGACAACACACACTTGGCGTGATGACACACACTTGGCGTGACAACACACACTTGGCGTGATGACACACACTTGGCGTGATGACACACACTTGGCCTGATGACACGCACTTGGCGTGACGACACACACTTGGCGTGATTGACACACACTTGGCGTGATGACACACACACTTGACGTGATGACACGCAATTAAGCGTTTCTTTGGGTTAACGAGTACGGTAGTGTAAAGCGGGTTTACTTAGCGTCAATAAGTTTACCTAATGACTATTCGATTTTCTATCTAAGCATAATTTTACAGCCATGCTCCGTCACGCGTGACCAGTATTTTGAAAATTTGAATGGAGATTTTAAGTTCACGCATCGGTTTTATAAATTCATTCCGAGATTAGGAATTACCGTGAGAATTTGACCGCATTTTCGGAAACAAAGAGCAACAAAATATCATTTTATTTGAAATGTTACATATTCGAACATCATTAGGTTTTTTTATGCATGTAGCCAAGTTATTTTTCCGTTAACTCGTGACTTTCAAAGTGTTTTCCAGAGAGATCTTCAAGGTTTCATTCAAATCTCGGACGTTTCAAAGAAATATTTAAATGTTCATTTCAGTCTTGTGGATTACTGGTCACACGTGACGGAGCACGGATGTAAGGGGCAGTATCATCTATGTTTAGTGTCACTTTAGAAAGCCAAAAAACATATTTGTATCACTAGAAACCTAAAAGTTATGGTCCAGAAAGTAGAAACTAGTATTGGTTGTCTTTAAACGTTGATGGATGATGAAAACGGATTGTACTTCCTTTGAGTTATCAATTGATACTGTCGTCTCCATGCTCTGCGATCAATTTCATGTACAAGCAACCACATGCGATTTAGTGCAGAGTTGATGATCAAAGGGGCTCTAAGAGCCTTCTCGTTAATACGAAACAACGTAAGGTTAATTTTAGTTGTTCGTGATGTTTTGTAATTAAGTTGCAAGGTAGTAAACCGTACAAGCATTGGAAGAATTCTTTTTTAGTACTGCGCCGTTTGGTGTGACCGCGATGACTAACTACTGTTTAATTATGTATCACAGCTTTTTTGCTAACTGAAATCACTTTATCGGGAATTAAGGAAGATTATTTTTGTCTTTATTTGCTATTTTGAATTTTTATAGTTACTTATTTGTAAAAAACGTTTGTTGTAATGCGTAGTTTTTTTGAGTTGTACACATGTTTTTGCCATATTATTTCAAGGTTATATTGACAAAAAATAAGGGTTTAGGGAAGTAGATTAACGTAGTAGTTCAAGTAGAAGCGGATTTATAGGTCAAAATAGAACATGCCGAAAAAATTGATTGTAGGAAAGATATCGTAAGACTGAACTCAATTCCAAAACACAATAGCAATCCTTCTCGCCGTCTTTCCAACTATCCAACTCCTTGATCTTGCGACGCCGATGAGTGTTGTTTTGCTTTTGAGTTGCCAGGATGGATTACAACATTTTCTCTCATCTTTATTTATAGAGACAGATCGAGACATTAAACGTATCATTTACAAAAATTCCTTCTTCGAATAAATACGGCGAGCATCAATAAAACAGAAGACTCATTACGAGCGCTTCGTCTTTCGTCGGTTCTTTTGAAATCAGTCGTTGTAAGTAAGTCCGAAATCGGCCTTGTGAAAACACAACCAATGGCTGTCTGATTCAATTAACTAAGAGCAAAAGGCACTTAACGGCTAAGAACTGACTTATCTGCTTAAGTCGCTCTTCGCTTTATTTCAAACGACGAAAACAACAGTAAGCAAGGAAGCGCCAGCTAAAGCACGAAGCGAGAATTAATCGTAATCCAGTGACCTTCAAGTCCATAAAGCTGCAAATACGTGCTGCAAATTTCCCGCCACGAGCACGCGTCTCGCTTGACCGGAAATCGTCATATGGTGTCATGAACTCATCGCTTCGAATCATGCATACTGCCAACCCGACTCCCAGCGTAAACCAAGCATTAAACTTGAGATATATAAAGCTCTTCAGGATTGCTTAACCTTCTTTATCGACATATGATATGATAGTATGGATATGATCGGTTCCTTCGATTCCTTAATTTTGTCAAAAATATCGGACTGCCAGT
Organism: Cladopsammia gracilis; assembly: GCA_022457155.1. Classification (NCBI taxonomy): domain Eukaryota; kingdom Metazoa; phylum Cnidaria; class Anthozoa; order Scleractinia; family Dendrophylliidae; genus Cladopsammia; species Cladopsammia gracilis. The sequence continues at coordinate 289,337 of JAJGOT010000102.1, read as the reverse complement.
CATTTAGTGTTATGAAAACTTTGACCGGCTGTCGACCTCACAAAGATTTAATGTCACAAACTATGGTTTCGTACTCTGAGCCCAGCGTTAACCAATTTTTGTCTTTTTTATTTTAGTGCATAGGAAAAGTTGGCAAAATAAGAGAAATTGACGCTGATGGCGATGTTCACATAAGCTATGGTTTACGACGTTGGGTTTTCCATCCAGATGCCGTTACCAAGGTATGTATGACTGCCTACATGTAGGCACAAAATAACTCTCCCTCACTTGAAAAACTATACAGGAAAAGATAACTCTTCTTAATGAGCAACTAGTGTGAAACTGGGTATAGAAAACAGCTAAATATAGCTTGTAAGTAATGAACTTTGGTTCCACAGATCAGTTTTCTGGCGGGAGACAAAGTCAGAATTAAAAGCGACAAACAGCTCGTGCAGAATCTACAACAGGGTCTTGGCAACTGGAATGAATCAATGAGTAGGGTATGTGCTTCTTTAGAACTCTTAAGTCTCGTGACGCTTTTCTTTCAATTACCACATAATTCACTGCTACACGATCGTTTTCGGAATCAAAACTAAGCAGTTTGAAACAGGTGTCAGTTATGTCTTACAGCTCATGGGAGTGAATGGTAACTAAAGGTAATTATTTTCCACCTAGCTCGGTTTTCTTTGTTCTTTTCAGGGGAATATATCACATAACCCCGTTCATTACAGTGTCTGAAAAGCTGGGTGCGGCTTTGATTGTAACAGGGGAGAGGCGGGGCTGAAAACAATAGCTGATAACAATAGCAAAACAACGGATTATATATTCCCCTCAACATATTCCCCTCGCCTTAGTCCCCTCGTCTTATTCCCCTCGTCTTATTCCCCTCATAATAGAATAACACAAACGGGAAGACAAAATAAGGCGTAACAAGGAAAACGCTCTAGCATCGGTCAATATTTTTTGTTTACAAAAAAAGACAACTTCATCAATCATATTCCTACGTAATTAACTTGCCGGTCGCGACCAAAACTGAAGCGAAATGCTAATAACATTATTCGATGGTATCGTACCTCGATTCAGGTTTCGGGCCTTCAATAATGTATGACGCCTCGTTTTACGCTTGAACCTGAATATGTTTCTGCCGCTTTCCCTTGGAAAACACACCGCAACCACTCCATTGATCTTCGAAAGATGAAGGTGGGCAGTTCGGCCATGGCGAGACCACGAGTACTGTTCATACATTTTCTTCTCTCTCTCTCTCTCCTTCTACTCATAACGAAGCAACGTGCTCAATGCAAATTTGGCAAAAGCAAAACACGTTTACCGTCTCGCTTCGTAATGCGCCGTGATCCCAATGCGGCCTTGCGGAATCATGCTGTTTTGCATTTGAATTGAACGGAATGTTACTCTCCGAAAAGTTAATAGTCGCCGTGTTTTCACGAGCGATTTTTCAAGTCGCTGCGCGAGTGACAGTCGGAAAACTCGTGAAAACAGTTGCTTGTCCAACTCGCTTAAAGTTAAGCGAGTTGGCGAACTACAATAGAATTCTCATTAAATTTAAGCCACCAAACCAAGTCGCTTAAGCTTGTCGGCAATTAAACAACAAAGAAGGGCATTGTATTGTCGTTCTTTTGTGTTCTAATTTTCTATTGTTTTAACAAAAGAAAATATATTGCGCATGGTATAAGAAAAATGAATAAAGTTCTGTCCGTGAAAAGGCATAAATTTTTTAAGCTGCTTAACGCGGTCAGTAAACAAATTACCTACAGGAATGTTAAGCGAGAAAAACCGCCTCGTGAAAACACAGCCAGTTTCTTTGTTTTAGAAAACCCCACAAGGTGGAAAATAAGCATGTTATTGACCAGTCCCTCGGGGATATGTGATATATTCCCCTCGTGGCGTTCCCTCGGGCTACGCCCTCGGGTACGCCACGAGGGGAATATATCACATATCCCCTCGCTCCTGGTCAATAACCCTTACTTATACGTGTAACCACATTAATTTTATTCAGGCCTTAGGGAAAGAGGGGGAGATCCTAGAAATGGACTCGGATGGTAATGCTGTAGTGTTGGTTGACTCGGATTCGTGGTTAATGAACCCAGCCGCACTGGAGAATTTGTCAGCTGGAGAAGATACCTTACCAAGTTCTTCAGGTAACGGGTCGACACCTGACCACGCCACGTGATATTTTTCTTGGCGGTGATCTTTGCTTGATTGGTTTTCTACTGAGCATTGATAATCAGTAGGTTTGAAGTCTATCTTTTGGTGTCTGTAAATGTGACTGTCTGACGACTGTCTGTCTGACTTTGTGACGTTTTTATGTTTGACTGTCTGATTATCTGACTGCCACTTGAGTGCCTGTCTGTCTGTCTGACCGCTTGTCTGCCAATCTGTCTGACTGCCTGTCACTGTCTGTCTTTCCCTGTCTAACTGTACTTGTGCATTTATGTGACTACCACACACTTTATCCATTCTCAATGTGACGTTCTGTCTAAGCCTCTGTGTAACTATATTTTTGTGCAACTGTCTTGTCTCTCTCATTTTGTCTGTCCGTCAGAGGACAAACAGACTGAACTTCCTCCTGAAGATGCTTCGGAAAGCAGTTATTAAAGGTGGCGGTAGTGAGCCCGGAGACAGATTAGTGAACGCCTCATCCAATGATAATTTTTAGGACGTCCGTGAAATACTTGAGTGCCTGTCTGTCTGTCTGTCTGTCTGTCGGACCGCTTGTCTGTCTGTCTGTCTGACCGCTTGCCTGTCAATCTGTCTGACTGCCTGCCTGTCACTGTCTGTCTTTCCCTGTTTAACTGTACTTATGCATTTATGTGACTTCCACACACTTTATCCATTCTCAAAGTGACGTTCTGTCTGAGCCTCTGTGTAACTATATTTTTGTGCAACTGTCTTGTTTCTCTTATTTTGTCTGTCTTTCAGAGGACAAAAAGACTGAACTCCTGGAGATGCTTCGGAAAGCAGTTATTGAAGGTGGCGGTAGTGAGCTTGGAGACAGATTAGCGAACGCCTCATCCAATGGTAATTTTCAGGACGTCCGTGAAATACTTGAGTGCCTGTCTCTCTGCCTGTCTGTCTGTCTGTCTGACCGCTTGTCTGTCAATCTGTCTGACTGCCTGTCAATGTCTGTCTTTCCCTGTCTAACTGTACTTGTGCATTTTTGTGACTACCACACACTTTATCCATTCTCAATTTGACGTTCTGTCTGAGCCACTGTGTAACTATATTTTTGTGCAACTGTCTTGTCTCTCTCATTTTGTCTGTCTTTCAGAGGACAAACAGACTGAACTCCTGGAGATGCTTCGGAAAGCAGTTATTGAAGGTGGCGGTAGTGAGCCTGGAGACAGATTAGTGAACGCCTCATCCAATGGTAATTTTCAGGACGTCCGTGAAATACTTGAAGCGAATCCTGGCAAGGTAATCAATCGATTGATCGATCAATCGATCAATCAGTCAATCAATCATTCGATAAATCAATAAATCAATCAAGCAAGGAAGCAAGCATTCAATAAAGCAATCAATCAATCAATCAATCAATCAATCAATCAATCACTAATTCAGTCAGTCAGATCAGTGGATTGCTTGATTGATTGATCAGTCAGTCAATCAGGCCATCCATCCGTTCGCCCATTAATAAATCCGTCCTTCCATACATCCGTCCATCAATCAATCAATCAATCAATCAATCAATCAATCAATCAATCAATCAGTCAGTCATTTAATCAATCAAAATAACAAGCGTTCGATCGATAAAGCAATCAATCGATCAAGCAAGAAAGCGATCAATCACTCAACTGTATTTTTGGTGCTGATGTGCATTTATTCAGGGCCAACTGGGCACCCTTTAAGTGGTCAAATGAATTTTTGGAAATTGTTAAGTATATCATCCTCGTGAATGCTTTAAACCTCTCGCAGTAATAACATTCAGTAATGAAATCTTGAGAGGAACTGACCATTTTTGACTGACCATCATTGCTTTGGGCAATGGAGTGGTTTTCAATAGCGCTGCCACTATTACTAAAACTAGATAGAACCCCTACGTGATTCAGACAAAGTTTGCAGTCAGCTCAAAATTAAGGCTTTCTATGAGCAGGATGTGTTTTGGACATGAAATATCGGTGAAATTAGCGACAAACGTGATCTTAATAAATAAAACGCAATGCTGCATTAGGGAGCGAAAAACGCATTCAAGAAATGAAGTTGTTGGCGTAGAATACAATAAATTTTGCATGGATGTGACGAGAGGCTGGTGAAATCCGATCGTCAGACTTCCATCAATCCCTAGTTCTCACTGCATGCTCCCTGTGATAACAAAACGTTTCTGACTTGTGCCCAAAATATGCCATACATCATCTTGTATGACTAAGATCCGTACATCGCTAGCCTGGAAAAAGATTCGAAAATGATCCATAATATTTATTTGACACAAGTACCGTTTACGAGCAAAGCATTAGAACAAAAGGTCCAAAACAGGCATGTCGCGAAATTCTTTCTGCGCAAAAATCCTAATATTTTGCTTTTGCGTATATTTTCTTAGAAATAATGTATATTGTAAAGTTTGGAGAGTCTATAGCCTATTTAATAAATAAAGAGCTGCTTATTCTCGAGCATTCGTGCAATGCGTATATAAACGTATCAAGGTTTATTCCTGCGGCTTTCCAATTTTTTATCCGCATGAAAACCATAAAAATAACCGTATCTTTTCTATTGTTTCTTTTTATTTTATTTATTTACTTATTTATTTACCACTACACTTTATACGTAGCATTGCAGATTGAGATACATTATGATACTATGATTACAACATAGCACAATCCTATATTTACAACACAATTCAAATTAATAAATACAAGCAATTTAAATTATTAAATACAAACAAGGAAAAAAGTACATATTTACAAGAACATCATGATAAATGATCATTATCATTCATTATCATTAACTTCTTAGGAGCAATGGACGGATTATTGTTTCTTTTCACCATTGAAACATGCCTTTTTTGCCATGCACTTCTTTACCGCCAGGATCTGTATGCGACGTTCCTAACTGGCTCAGCTGCATAAGTAAATTGAACCTCCAGAGAGTAAAATCTTTCAGACAATATAAGTATCGCCGTTCTCTATCAATTCTTTGCACGTTCACCAAAATCTGAGTTGTTCCAGAATAATTTTCAGATTTTCTCTTTAACATTGATTCGGGTATTCCATCTCCTTACGTGAAATCGATAATCCGCATCAAAATGCTTTCCTATACAACATTCTCATGCAGATAACACGTGGAGCAATTGGTTCGTCTGAGTCACAACGGTGGTCAGATGTCTGTGACGTCATTAGTGTGCAGCGCTATTTAAGTAATTTCGCGATTGCTTTGGTTTTGTATTGCTACGCTTTGTGTGGTGCAGTACGCAGCTATTACAAGGTCTTCTCTGACTGGCTGGGAAAAAATTTAACAAACTACAGAACAATGGACCCTGGCCCTGAAAATAACAGAGCTGTGGGATACGCAGGTCCAATGAAATTAGAGGTTCTAGAGAGCTGCGTGGTGTCTGCTCACTGTCTTATCCAACCAGAAGTTAAACAAAACCAATCGTGACTTGCTCGCATGCGATTTCCCGCGCTTGGCGCCGGCGACAAGTATCTAATTTGAGTTATGATTGGTTCATTGGATTGTCTGTGTCTGTTGTGAGTGGCTCTAGTGATAACTTTGGCTTTGCTTTTACGAAATTCAAGTGAAAACCGCTATATTAGAGAATGATCAAGGACATTCATGGTTCAAGCTTGGAGCTGACTTTTGTGTTTTTTTTTCTTTAGATTGATCATAAGAGAGGAGGTAAGACAGCTCTTCACGTGGCGTGTCACCAGGGTGAAACAGAAATTGTCAAGTACCTCTTAGGCAAGGGTGCTGACAAAGACATAAAGGTAAGCAAAAGGCGTAAACAATATAGTTAAGGTTATAAGGAAGGCTATGGATGTACGGAGGAATGATAATTGTTTAATTTGTATCTGTTGTTTTAACTTTTGTTTTGTTATTCAACTTTCATTACGAAGTATATGGTATTCGGTGGAGTCGTCGCATTTCAGAAGGGCCGCAGGCGCCTAAAATATGCTTACGTAACCTCTACTATGCACCAACGTTTACAGTCAAAATACTCAGCGCGTTCAGCTTATCATTTGGGAATGACTTTCATTAATCGGGAACGGATTACATTATTGAAATCAAAATTCAGGTTTTAAATTGATTATTAGAATCTTCCAACGGTAGCCTCATTCGAAATAACGAATGTTGATTGGTTTATTTACTGACATGGGTCAAAAGTTCACAGGCGAAATACGCAACCGTTGGTCGCTGTTGGCTTCAGAGAATACTCAGCACGTTCCGCTTATCATTTGGGAATGACTGTTATTAATCGGAAACGGATTACGTTATTGAAATCAAAATTCAGATTTAAAATTGATTATTGGAATCTTCCAACGATAGCCTAATTCGAAATAACGAATGTTGATTGGTTTATTTACGTTAAAACCGTGAGCCCCATAAACATTGCACATATTCTAGCGCAGGAGTTTAGTCATTTCGTGCGCATATTTCTTGTGTGTTTTGTTGTTCACACCCTAATAGGAACGTGATTTGTACTACAAAGGTTTAGTATAAAGTAAGTTCCACCTATATATTTTGTAGTTTAATCCTGATGAAGTCTCACTAGCAGGAGAACCGGTCGATTGATCAAATTTGTCTTTGTTTAAGATAAAAATCTGTCATCATATCAACTTTCCTAATGCGACCGTTGTTTCGCAAAATTTTTAAAAAAATTGAAATTCCGGCTAAAATTTTAAAGACGCCGTAGTGATGGGTGGGGCAGGCTGATTTTGAAAAAACCGATGAAAACAAAAGAAACCGCTCCGGAGGGACGCGCTTTTTATGGAATGTTTTTGTTTTAAATTTTATGTCATTACGCGTACGTTTTCGACAGCATTGACGGACAGTGCGACCCTAAAATGTTCTCAAATTTTTTAAACTTCCGTTTGCGGTTTCCAATTTATGGACATTTTTGCATGGGCTAACTTTTGTTTTTGAATGTAGTGCGACCAGGCCCAAGATAAGACAAGATAAGTCCCATAATTCTTTTTATTTTAAAATTCTCAATTGTTAAACGGCACGCGTTGAGTATTTTGACTGTAAAAGGTCAAACGATTAGATTCTATTGTATTGTTTCCTTTTTTTCAATACAAGCAGTAGATGGTGGATAAAAATGGCGGATTTTATCGAGAAATGTCTTTTCTCTTCTGTTTGTACACGGTGTATGACGTGAATTACGTCATTAGTTCTGACAGCCGCCATTTTGAACTTCTCCAAAACCTCAGAAAACCGTACAAATTGACTCAGACGTAATCAAAACCAATAAAGTAACGATAAAAAACGTAAAAAAATGCATATGTTACGGCGATGGCTAATTCCCGTTTTAACTCGTGAATAGGCGAAGCATAAAACGAGTTGACGGATTTATGTGAAGTGCATTACGTCATTCAGTGGTTTCGTTTCACACAATGCATGTTTATGTCACGCTGAGATGTTTTCATCGTCTGTTCAATTCTTTGACTTCAAATTCAGTATGGAAAACCGATCTGTGGATTTCAAATGGATTTTTCAAGCTTATGTACACGCTACAGCACAATAAACGTTTTGAAATGTGTAGCCTGCGCTCGGTCTCGTGGATAAATTTTGAATTAAAAAAAAAACATGTCTTAGCGTGACACAAATACGTATTAAGAACTGGTTGACGTAATGTTTTGAATTTGTTTTATTATGAATGCGTTGCGTAACCAGAACACAAAGCAAGTAAGCGGCTTAGTAATCAACTACAGCATATCAAAGTTTAAGGCAAAAGTTCGTGACTTAACTGCCGGCACAGCCTCCAGTCGCACTTACGATTGTCCATAGAGGTTGAAACCCACAGTTAAAGTCCATAATCTCAACGTATTCGAAAGAAAAAAAAAACAGCCGAAGCCAGTACAACGTGAGCGGATGTTATATAACTCATGTTACACGTGAGTTGATCATCAATTATTTGACTGTTTCTACTCAGAGTCACGCCACTAATTCAATTACAGCAATCTTCTTTTAACACTAGCGGCGTGAAAATGTCATTTTACTGATCACTGCATGAGACTTGCACATATATTTTGCCCGTTCCAAATAAAACGTCCGTACAGCAAAACGCGTAGCAGAAGTGATGGTCCGAACGTTGTTTGGCATTTACGAGTTGGCTCTTAGAGCCTTTTAATTCTTATCATTATTGTTTGTGAATCATTAGGACGAACAGGATTATACTGCTTTGCATCATGCAGCTTACGGGTAAGTAGGAAACGTTTTCTTATACAGCAAGTACTCTGCTTATGATTAGGATTTCACCTACAAAACTAGTTTTTATCGAAGTTTGTTTTTGGATATTTTCATGGGTTTGGGCCTACCACAAAAGCAAAAGCTAGAATTCAACCTTGGGCGTGACAGACAGTACCATGGGAAAAAATGACTGCAGAGCTTTCACTTCAGTGTTTCACCTTCACTTCCACTGGAGCGGTTTTCAATTGAGTGTCGTAAATCCGAGACCAAAGCAATCACACTGACCAATCACAACAGACGTGAACAATCCAATGAACCAATCAGAACTCGAAGCAAATGGATGTAGCCGGCGCCAAGCGCGGGAAAACGCGTGCGAGTAAACCGCGAGATGTACTGGTCACCTTCCTTACCCATGGGTCGGCGTTGGAGGGAGGGGAGGGTGGGGAGTTGGACGCAGGGGGTGGGGGTTCGGTAGAGCAAAATGCCTTGCAGAGGGGAAGTGAACATTGAGCCAGCGATATGTAATGGTCATCTGCCTTACCCATTGGGAGACGTTAGAGAAAAGGAAGGGTAGAGAGTTGGAAGTCGGTGGAGCAAAACGCCTGGGAGGGTCCAAACGTTTCCTATTTACGAGTTATCTCACAGGCGCCTTTAATTTTTACAGTGATAAAAGCGGAGAAACAGTCACTGTGATGTTAAACACAAGTACAAACGTAAATGTGTGCGACAACAAAAACAAAAGCACGCCGCTACACTTAGCTGTCAAACAAGGCAACGAGGCAGGTGTCAAGGCACTGCTGGCGTCACGGCAATGTGACGTCAACTGTCAGGTGAATAGAAATGAAAATCGCTTATATTTTCAGAAGTTGGAGCGAATTATGGGTAATGGGTATTTCTATGTGTTGCGGAAGCTATTGTTGGCTAACTATTGTATTGTGGTGTAGCTATTGTGCTGTGGTGTAGCTATTGTGTTGTGGTGTAGCTATTGTATTGTAGTGTAGCTATTGTGTTGTGGTGTAGCTATTGTATTGTAGTGTAGCTATTGTGTTGTGGTGTAGCTATTGTGTTGTGGTGTAGCTATTGTGCTGTGGTGTAGCTATTGTGCTGTGGTGCAGCTATTGTGCTGTGGTGTAGCTATTGTGCTGTGGTGTAGCTATTGTGCTGTGGTGTAGCTATTGTATTGTGGTGTAGCTATTGTGCTGTGGTGTAGCTATTGTATTGTGGTGTAGCTATTGTATTGTGGTGTAGCTATTGTGTTGTGGTGTAGCTATTGTGTTGTGGTGTAGCTATTGTGTTGTGGTGTAGCTATTGTATTGTGGTGTAGCTATTGTGCTGTGGTGTAGCTATTGTATTGCGGTGTAGCTATTGTGTTGTGGCGTGGCTATTGTGTTGTGGTGTAGCTATTGTGTTGTGGTGTAGCTATTTTTTTTCGTCATTTATAAAATTCATTAATAATTTATAACAGTTATGACAAATCAATATGTGGTATTTGAGTCACATGTACACCTCTGTAAACCCCAATACAAATCAACTGAGTTGATGAATTATTAAACGGTAGAGTTAACTTTTCATACAGATCTCTACTCATTGTTTCATTTCATAAGTACGATAAAATATTAGCGTCCGATTTGTAGGGGCGTTTACAATGGTTCGCTTTTGGCTCGTCATTGTAAACGCGCATACACTAACAGATCTTCTGCTCATATTTTATCTACTACTTCGTGATCGTCACATGCGCAGGACCAAGAAACGGGCGATTTTATCCACAGACTTAAAATCTATATCCGCCTTTAGAGTAGTGGAAAACGGAAATCCAAAGTTCGACTTTATTTGTAAAAGGTCGAAGCTTACTTTGGAGTTCCTTTATTTTATTCATTCTTTCCAGGATTTAGCCGGGGATACTCCTTTGCATGACGCAATCTCCAAAGGCAAAAACACTATCGTGGACCTTATTCTCAGCTCCCAAGTCCTTGATGTCACTGTGTGTAATGGCAGGGGATTTGACCCCCTTCACTTTGCCTGCTTGAAAGGAAACTTACAGTAAGTACTACTACAGCGCTGTGCGCGTTAAACTTTTGATCTTAAGTTGTTGCCTCGAGTTCTGGTTTCTGCTCTCGTATTGACCGCCGTAAGCTGCGGCTGGACCACTTACCAGGGTTTTTAAGTAATGCTCCACATAAGAACTACCGTAAACTTCATTATTCTGCGGCATTGGCTCTTTCCCACATAGAATGCCTTTGATTTCAAGGATAGAGAAGAGGCTGATGGTTTATAATTATATTTCAGTATAAAAATAAAGAAAATCCATTTGCATCAAATAAATTTTAGGAAATGTTCGTGCTTAACCAATCAGAATAGCAGGAGACAATAGCTGCCTAATAATTTTGCTTATTTGATGAAGTTCCCCAAATACAATATCTTTTAAAAATCCCATGTTGTGCGATTGGGTCTCAAATTACTTGAAACCTTAAAAACATTAGACAAAATGCACCTTGAACCTTAACTTTTTAGCAGTTTTTGAGTCTAGGCCAATGAGATCACTAGTTGTAACAATGAAAAAAGTTGACATTCCATCGTGCATTGCCGTTCAGCGCTATCCTTCTTATGCGGATCATTACTTAAATAACTGGTAAGATCAGTAGACATGCTGGCTGTGCTCAACACCTCTCAATTCAGATTGCGTCATTGGGCGGCGACTTTAAGCCGTTGGTCTTGTCGCATGTACTACCTCACACCTAATGGTAGGGGACGTTAAAGAACTCACTTATTTCTCAAAAAGAGTGGGGGATACCGATGAGTGGTTGCAACCTTTCCTTGGGATTTGGGGAGGGGGTAGGGAATACAGGAATGGGCCCACAATAATTGGCGCAAGCTGTTGTCGTGTCCTTGCCAATTCTGGTGAAGTTCAAAATAAAAGTTGTCTCGTAACTCAGTAAGTTTCACCTCACATGCACCTCTCCGTGGTTCCCAGCAAATTGTAGGCAATCCTGAAAAGTGTTGGGGGGGGGGGGGGGGGGGTATCAGTAGGTTGCGATGAACTGTCGTAGTGGTTAGTGGCGCTTTTGGAGTGCCGAATTAACCCGCTCTCTTCAGAGCATTTCAGTATCCTAAGATTCCGGGACCGTTATTTTCGGAATTAGCAGCCCTGAGAGGCGACAACTTTCGGGTGACTGCTAAAATATGCCAACAATCCATTTCCATTTAACCTGGGCTTTTTGTGGAGTTCCCAGCCCGCAAAATGACGTAAAAATGTAAATGATACGACAATAAACTTTTCATTTAATGCTGAAAGGGTTAAAGCTACGGAAAGCGCATTATGTTTGCTCAAGTTTGAAACACTTCGTTGGCACAACGAAAGCGAGCAAGAAGTATACATTCTGAATACGAAAGCGTTGTTGTTGTGTTGCTAACAAGTGAATTTATTGATGACATTTTCATATTAGTCTAACAAGATGAATTTGTTTCTTTTCGTTGCAGCGCTGTACAGAAAATCGCTGACATGTATCCCAGTCTTATCCAGAAACCTAAAGAAGATGGATTTACCGCTCTACACTTGTCCGCATTTAATAACCATATTGAAATAGCGCGATGTCTTTTGTTATCGGTATGTACACCACAGGAACCCCAAGCGTAATGTTTGCATATTAAAGATATTTGAAAATATAAGACATACCAATAGACAGAACACAACACCAATAAATGTTTCAAAGATTTTATTCAGCAATTCTGATTCTATATATTGCTTAAAACGTTCAATTCGAAATTCCATACATTGTCTTATATTTTGAAATATCATTAAAATGCAAACATAACGCTTGGGTGTCCTGTGCGTACACAATACAGTCAAACCTAGCTGTATTAAATGGACGCGCTCGGAGAATGCTGTAGTGTCCGTTAAAACAAGTTCCCGAAATTTTTCTATACATGGTTAAACGAGAACAGTCCAACAACAACTCAAGCAATCCATAACTGGCTTCAGTTGATGACGGCTGTTCGTCCGACTGATTTCATTCTTCTGTTCAGCATGCGCTTATGGTGAACTGTATTTTCGCATTCACCCAACGCATCAACGCATCAACTCCAATGTTTAAACACAACGATTTATTTAGTATCACAGTTTTCTTGTTGCACTTCACGCTTTTTGTTCGAAACTCACGACCATTCTTCTTTACATTCTTTTTCCCCACTAGTGGAATTTGCGTAGTGCACAAAGTCGTTACCAGATATGGTCATGAACACGTGAAAAGTTCATGAGTTTTGTTGTTTCGTATTAAAATATGAAACAGCAAGGGTATTACTCGGTGTATTTGTGCCAATTTAAAGGCCCACCGTCACCCAAGATGCATTGCGAATTTAACGCAGTCGAACATTCCCGAAAGAGCCAATCACGAACGAGCTCGTCATTTGAAAACAAAAGCAAACGACCGCAAAGCCGAATGGGTGATGGTGGGCCTTTAAAATGGCGGCAATACGTGTGAAACGGTGTTTTGACAAGACGTACTTTGCAACTCTGAAATTAATAACGAAAAGCCCTTAGAAAATTTTATTCCACCCTCTGTGAAATTCCTACGCAGTCGTTATTTAGGTCGTTGCATAACACTTCCAGAAGCGTTGCGTTACGACCCGATAATCTGAGTGTCAATCCTTCCTAGGGAGCATTCATTTTTTAGATGGGGGAGGGGGGGCGGGGGGCGGAGGAATCCCTATGAGCATGAATGTAAAATCTCCCGGCGCTCCCTTTACATATTTTTTAAAAGATATGACCCTCCCCTGTGAAGTTGTTAAATTTATGGTGAGCCCCCCCCCCCCCTCCCCCTCTCCTCCCAAAGAATGGTTTGTGGTCATGGGAATGTGTAACATTATCCCATGGTCCTTCACACACACCTGTCAGCTAGAATAAGGCAGCCTCCAATTGCCCACGTTTCTGCCATAACGGTTTACCTATCTCCTACAGGCAACTCGTCTTCCTCTTCACTTTCACTGTCCCTTGAGTCATTTTCGTCTGAGTTACTTGCATCCCCAATTTCTAGTAGTAATTCATCTTCACTTTCTGAGCTCTCACTGACACTGAAACCGTCTTCTGACTGAGTGTCCGAGGCTTCCAATACTGCAGTTTCAGCAACACCTAGTGTCAAGATCTTTTCACATAAACCTTTGCTGATTTGAGCTACCAGGAGGTTAAGTTTTTTTGATTCGGACAAATTCTTCCCCTTGACAAGTTGTGGTGAAAAATATATTTATTGAGCTCTGGAACCTTCAGCTTTTTTAGGTTTCCCGATTTGTATAGCTCCTCCCAATTATAGTCGTGGTAGCCTTTGGTTTCTTCATCTTTCTTTGCCTGGCGCTTTTCCTCTTGGCGCACATTTTCCTTATTTCAATATTCGTAAGGTGCTCAAGATATTCTTTTACTATGTCAGGGTTGACAATGTACTTCTAAATAAATGCTTCAATTTTGTCATTATCACCAGATTTCATGTTCCGTACAATGAAAAGCTTGCGTAACTGTGCACGAGGTTGGAAATCATCTGGTGCTCTGTTATGTACAGGGGTGTTACCTATAGAGAAATAGTGATGGGAAGGAAGCTGTGTGGCATCTGGGGAAGGACGTGGTGTGCGCTTCAACGATTCTGGACCTATCCACCCATTTTCTTTACATGTGTCACACAGTTCTCCTTTTCTTGAACAATCCCCTTTCAGAAATTCAATGTAAAGTTTTCCCCTTTCGTAGTGCGACTCGAAAAAGGTTTCAACTCTATTAAAAAAAGGTATGTCCAGGTAGTTCATGTCGCTTTGACTTTGAAGTGATGTTATACTTTGATAGATATTCCTTATTGTAGAAAAATTCTTCGCCAGGCTTTTCTGAAACAATTGCACTAAGAAAACATTTTGGTGCTGGCTCACCATCTATCTTTAATCGAACTTCTGCAACTCACCATGCATTTTTCATCATTCGGTCATCCTCCAAATCTTCTAACTTTTTTGCTGACATTCTGTTGAAATATTCTTCCTCAAGGCCATGCTACTGTTTATAGTACTCCCATGTCAGGCTTTCTCCATCCACCAATGCATCACCTATGCAGGCATTGCTTCGCTCTGCTTCATTCTGACTGCATTATAAAAGTGACAGGCCAAACACGACTCCCGCTAGTCGCAAATTGTATAATGAAGCCTTTAGAATAGCTTTCCCAGAATTCACTAGCATCCATGAGATTTTCAAAACAGATCACCATATCTGTACAAGCCATGTCGGGATGCAATAACACCATGATGGAACAACGGAGGTCCTTCAAGCTCCAAGAAACACTACTCAAAAACAATAAAACAAGGCGCTTAAACATAAACTGCAAGAAGTCCTGATTCCATTTAGAGAAATGGCAGCTTCAGACTTTGATCTTAGACGCTTACATCCGTGATAAAGATCCACTTTCACAAACTTGCACACCGCAGGCTTAGACACTAAATCACGGGCTGAAAGATTGACTGATCCTAGCACATTCATAACAAAAACTACAGCCGATAACTACTTATCTTGCAACAAAAGTTAGCCAAAGAAGCCCTAACACATGCCAAGGGAGCTAGGGAAGGCACAGAGAAACAATAATTCTATAAATGGCTATGCACAGCATGTAAACTGACTTCCTGTCACACAGTAAAAGAGATTTATATCCCAAAGATCAAAGAGTCATACAATACTATCGAGCACTTATCACATCTCTGTTTTGGTGATCTAAGGGGAACAAATATCTCATAGACCTTCTGGGGAAAGCTATTCTAAAGGCTTCTTTATACATTTTGCAACTAGCGAGAGTCGTGTTTGGCCTGTCACTTTTATAATACTGATAATGAATTCAAATGGTGTTTCAGGTGTTGTTTTTATGGATCTTTATCAAAATGCACACTTGAGCTTAATTCAGTACAGTGGCAAAATGCTCATTTATTAAACTAGCACAATAATGTCATGAGTTCAGAGATCACTCTTTCATATCAACCTGTATAACATGAAAAATGAAGTGAACCCCCCCCCCCCATGTTGTGTCAAATTTAGGGTGACCTTCCCTTTTTGGGTAAAAAATTGGGTAAAAAATTAATAACCCTCACCTGAATTCCTCCGGCCCACCCCCCGTCTAAAAAATGAATGCTCCCCTAGGGGGGTGTGGGTAGCGGGAATCAGGTTACGACCCAATGGCTTCTTACTTTTAGTACTACTGTACTAAAAATATGTCCGCGACGCGTACAAATGTCTTTCCGTCACAAAACAATTGTTTCTAAATTTTACGAGGCGTGTTCGAACTTACTTGATTAATAATTGACATCAGTGACGTAGCCCTGACGTCACTTATTCGACAATTCATGCTTTCCATCCATGATGTGCCTCATGTTGTACGATGCGTTGATAATTCATATTTGTCATTCGCGACTTAGCCCTTACGTCACTAATTCGACAGTTCACGCTTAACACCCGTGATGTACTTCATGTGGTACGACACGTAGTGTAAACCTATCAGAGATACCTTCCGGGCAACCTCAAAACTCATCTCTGCCAAGTATAAAGTGAAACCCGTTACGGCATAGTGTCTCTCCGGTTTTTGTGGTGGACAAAAAGCCGAGAAACCAAGTTAATCCTGACATCAAAATGATAAATGAATTTGATTATAACTATAGGGGCACTGTGACATCAATTCGCGAAACAACAAGGGTCATACAGCTCTGGCGCTAGCTGTATCGCAGGAATACAAAGCTATGATACAATTGCTTATCCAACACGGCGCTGATGTGAATGCTTTTGACGAGGATGGCGACACCCCGCTACATATTGCTGTTATGCACCAGGATGTAGGATCCTCTGGGGTACGAGAGGTGAGTGGAGTTTCAAGTTCATACGTGTCCGTAATAGAGAATGCGTAATATAACCGAGGGAGTGCCAAAATTGTGCCTAAGTCGTGCAAACATTGCGCCCAAATCGTGCAAAAATTGTGTCTTAATCGTGGCAAAATTGTGTCTAAGTCGTGTTAAAATTATGCCTAAGTCGTACCAAAATTGTGACTAAGTCGTACCAAACTTGCGCCAAAGTCATGCTGCAATTGTGCCTAAATCATGCCATAATTGTGCCAAAAAAAATGTGGCTAGGTCATGCCAACATTTTGCCGAGGTCGTACCAAAGTCGTGCCAAAGTTGTGCCTTTAAGAAATTGCGCGCATTTTAGGATATTTCTTGAATTTTGATTTTTAACACTCCAGCATTGTTAATTTGCCTTTACATAATTTCAGCTGTTGCAAGGCTTAGGACCAAATCTACCAGATGGCGCGAAGAAAGATCAGCACAAGGGGCCTGCCATAGCTGTTTATCTAGCTATTCACGGGGCAAATATCAACTTTTATAACCAGGGGGGAAAGACGCCATTGGACTTGTGTCCGGATGCCCGAACTGCCAACTTGATACAACAGTTTGCCAGAAACATTCCAAGGTACAAAGAATACTTCAGATACTGACTCGTACCCAGTGGCTATTAAAAATTCAGAAAACGGAAGAAAAGACGGAGGAGATCTGGAACAGGCGAATTGTAAGTGCGCGGGGTATGCTGGGAAGGGTAGAAAGAAAAATAGCCCTTCGTCCCTTCCCATGCTACCCCGCGCGCCTCAATTCGCCCTAGTATCTACTGTTCTGACGCCCCAAAACAGAAAAAGATAGTGACTCAAATACGTCCATTCGTCTGTTCCACTGATCATTCCTTTTTAAGTTCGTAGTTGCTGTAGCATAAGAAATTATGCGTAGTGGTGATGCGCAATGCAGTACTAAGGAATCACCTTTATTGGTCTGATAATTGCCATACTGCGTGTCGCCAGTGTGACAAAGCGCAGTCTAGCGATCACACACACACACACACACACACACACTCACACTCAGCCGACTGCAAGGCAGTCGGCTACGATCTTTCTCCATTGCTTGCGATCTTTGGCAGCCCTTCTGATTTCATGATGCTCCCTGTTTATCACCTTTGCGATGTATTGGTAGAACATTGTTTTCGGCCTGCCGGCTTTACTTTTTCCATGCTGAGGTTGGAATAAGGCGTATTTGTTAATTGGCTCATCAGTTGATGTCCTCGGGATGTGATCGAGAAATTTTAGCTGGCGGTGGTGAATTTCATTGACTAGAGGCGTCTGGCGGACCTGGTTCAAAACCCCCTAATTCCGGATGAAATCTAATCTCTTGATGCCAAGCATTACTCGATAGCGACTTGTGGCGAAGCTGTTTAATCTGTCTTCAAGCCTCTGTGTCAGTATCCACAACAGCTTTCGCAACCGTAAAGCAGGATGGTAAGAAGGTTGTTTTGAAAAGGTTTACTTTAAGTTGTATCGAGATGGTTTTGGATCTCCACAGTTTCTCAAGCTTCCAGAAAGTGACCCATAGCGATCAGTCTAGCGATCAGTAAAGATGATTTTGACAATATAATGGCGTTTGCTTCTGTTTATTAAATGCAATAAATAATTTTGTTTCTAAAGTGGATTTCACCAGCTTTTCTCTAAGATCAGAGTTCATAAGAAAATTGTTCATTTTCAAATGAACAATTTGATATGGGATTTTTCGGCCCAACGAAGTCTCGAATCTATCCGCCACATGTCGATTTAACTTTGAGTTTCAGCTAGAATAAAAGAGTGAACAAATAAAATGTTTGCCTTCAATTCCAGGAAGGTCGAACAAGAAATTTCCGTTATACCCTAAAGGATCTGAAAGTGGTGCCAAATTTTAACACACACAGACATCCGCGGATAAAATATGATTACATGAAAATAAACTGCGAACTAACCGCACGGATCCGCTCGTTTGTGTAATTCCTCATTTAATGCCTCATTCAAGCATTCAATGACATTCGTCTTTCTGTTCGTTCATTTGTTCGTTACTTCGTTACTTTGTTACTTTGTCCATTCCCGTTAATTGATTTTGCTTACTTTCGTTACAGGCAGACGTCTTCTTCAGGTCCATCCACTTCTACCCAACCTCCGCCCCAACCTGTGCTATTACAATCCATTCCTCGACCTGTTTCTCGTCTATCACCAGCTGAATCAGTGGTAAATACGTCTTTTTATTTACTAATCTGCAATAGTAACATTACTAAATTTTAAATCGTTTGTTATATTTGTAATCTGAACGGTGCAACGTTATGCAGCGTTCAGCCGTCATTCAAATTCCTTTGTTTCTTACGGCAATCTTCACTTCCATTTTTATCTCGTGAATACGCGAAGCGTTAAACGAAATATCCAAATTTTTACTCCGGTAATCACTGGGATGTTAACTTTTTAATTCCTCGGTGTATTACGTCATCTAGTTGCCTCGACAGTCTTGTTTCAGACAATGCATATGTATTTCACGCTTAAGATGTTTTGGTCGTTTTAAGCGTTTATTCCTCAATTCTTTGACTTCAAACTCAGTATGGAAAATTAAAACCGATCTGTGGACTACGAATGGATTTTATAGCACTTAGGGGAAAATTCGTTCGATCACTGTCATCGCTCCCTCACTTAGCTGTAAACCTTTGCTGGTAATTCTCCAGTGTATTATGTCATCCGGTTGTCTCGTTTTACACAATGCATATTTATGTCACGCTTAGATGTTTTCATGCCATTAATTTAAAGTCATTTACCGCAGTGACGCCGCTAAAGTCAGGTTAACCCTCGGACGTACACGCAAACTTCTACCCCCACCGTGGTACAAGAAAGGGGGAGGGGGTGCAACAACGCCCCCCCCCCCCCCTTGGGTTTTTGCGATGTTGCAATATTTCGGAAATATTTTACGTTTAATAGATAGTCTGTGATGTGCTCTACAAGTTAAGGTAAAGTTAAGGTGGCGCTGCTGGGGGCCCGTGACGTCATCCAAAATGGCCGCCAAGATGACCGCCATCATGGATTTTACTAAAAATTCAAATTATCGGGAAAATGCAGAAATTGCAATTTAACATTTTGCTGCTTTCGGTAGCATTTTCTATGTTTCTTTCTCACCGAAAAAAGGTGAAAAACACGCAGTTTTAATAAAAAATGGCTTAACCTTGAAAAATGCTTATGACGTCATATCGCATTAACTGGCTCGTCGCTCTGCTGTGTTGGGCAATTTTTCTGATAATGAACTTTTTTTCCGTCGTGATGTTGTACAAGAATTGTTTTTCGGGATTGTTCCATACCCTTTTTCCTTTGGCTTGCTGTGCATTACTTTTTTTCTTTACTTTTGCTGTGCAGGAATTTTTTTTGGTAATTGCCCAACTCCCCTCTTATTTTGTGTAAGAACATCCAATTTTGTGGTCGTATCAACCTTTTTCAATACGTTTCTTGGAATGGATTGTTCATGTATTTTAGCGCAATCCAAAAGTAACGGCTACCAGAACATGCGGCCTCTTAGGGCTGCTTATTCCGAAAGTAACGGTGGTTGCCACGTTCGTAAATCTACAGCCGTGTATTAGCATTTGTCTATTTTTTTACTATTTTTCGTGTTTCCTGATTTTTTTTTCTTTACTCCCTAACAGACAGGCAGTGCAGAACAATGTCAGAGAAAGACCCAAGATTGCGCAGAATCAGCACTGGGGACCGACTGCATTGTCTGTTCAAAAAACACGGCTACCGTTACATTAAATCCATGTGGCCATACGTTCACGTGTTCAGGTAAGACAAAATTGGAAAAATGTCAAAACACGCATTTACTGCATAATAAACAGCACCACAGAAAAGCACTGCTTAGTGTCGTGGCTTGCATTTGAATGGTCACACTTTGGGGTTTCATTCATGATGACAGACTCAAAAGTAAGAACCACCTTGTATAGCTTAACAAACAGCACCACAGGAAGATACTGTTCAGTAGCTTTTATTTGAATTGTCAAATTTTGGGTTTCACTCACTGACTGAAAAGTTAGAACCGCCTTGTACAGCATAATAAACAGTACCACAGGAAAGTACTGCTCAGCAGCTTTCATTTGAATGGTCACACTGTAGGATTTCATTCACAGACTCAAAAGTTAGAACCACCTTGTACAGCATAATAAACAGTACCACAGGAAAGTAATGCTTAATGGCTTTCATCCGAATGGTTACATTGTAGGTATCTTTAACTTTCTTTATTACAATTTATAAAATGCTCATAGAAATGCACGCAAAAAGATCGGTCAGATCGATTTTTATTAGAACTCCAAAAAGCACGCGCCCTACCTTTATCGAGTTTTTATTGCACGCAGCCTAAGTCAATCATCAGTATGAACGCGCGCAATTCATGAGAAATTTTATAAAGGAAATTTAAGAATTTGTTCATGCTTAGCGTGCGTATATCGAGTTATGGATGCACGCGGGAAGTTTGGAGAGCACGAAAGATGCGTAAGAGTTGCACGAGGCGATAGCCGAGTGCAACTCTAGCTTCTTGAGTGCTCTCCAAACTTCCCAAGTGCATCCATAACTCGATATACGCACAGCTACCTTTTATAACAGCGAAAGGGAAAGAAAAAAATACTGATCGCATGACTGAACGAAAAAAGGCGCGAAAATTTTGCCGCAGTTCACCTTGGCGAAGCTGAATGAAAGTTCACCTTGGCAAAGCTGTTCAAACCGCTTGATCTGGAAAAAACGAACAAGCACAATTTTCTGAAATTGTCTTCTAATAATTGGCTTTGAAATATGGTATATGCTTTATGTTTCCTTGAAAATGTTCCTAAACACTGTTTGAAGCGGATTGGAATCGAAAAATCTCACAACGCATGCTAGTCATGCTGTAGGAACTAAAACGAGCAAGTTTGTATTTTTTGGCATCACGGGTTGTTATGTGCAAGTTTTGTCGAACTCAGTCTGTTCAATGGAGAAGTGGTTCATGAACTTAAACAGACACTCGCTGTGTAGTCCAAAATCCGTTGTTAATTGAAGAGAGAACAACTTATGCTTTCAGTATGGATTAACTTCTGACTTGAAATGTGTGGACTAAAGATGCGGGTTCTTTAGCGAATGGTCCGTGTCAAAACAACAACAAGAACAATTCAACTCGCTTAATTTTCTGGAAAGCTGGGTGCTAAAGGAAGGGACTAAAAACTGTATCGAGTGCAGGTAACGTTTTTTTTTAACGTTAATTTGTGTCCAAATGTATTAATTTTTGTAAGACTGCCTTGATTGTAGTTTTTTCAAATCTGATAGCTTTTCGCTCTGTTCGGTCACGGCGCATGCTTGTTCAGTTTGTTGTTCAATTCTGAATTGAAGTCTTTACAAATGCAACATTCTCTGCAATTTTACTGCTGTATTTTATGTTGTCTGTTGTTTTATAATAGGTATAATTTCCGTATTAAACATCGGTTTGTGAAATTTTAGCGTAGCGTGTGGCACGAGTTTGAGTAAACTTGTAAACATCGCGCCGCCAAGATACTGAAAAACTAACATGAGTAAGTTTTTTGGCATTTTCATACATCGTACATTTTCATAAAATCGCATTAATGCCGATAGAAAAACTGGGCAGTTCTTCACTGGTTTCTTCCATATTTTAAAGTGAAGGAAAACTGCACTGCAGCTTAACAGGACAGAAACTCTGCAGCCAGGTAAAAAAATGCTGACGTCATCTTATTTACGCACGGGTGTGCATAAATAAAGATTTTGTTCATAGCGACTCAATAGGGCCATTTATACGAGACCAAATAAGTCGCGACTTACATAAGTCGCGACTTACAGAAGACGCGAACCACTCGTATAAATGATACAAAAACTGTGTTCGCATCTTATTTAGGTCGCGACTTATGTAAGCCGAGAACTGGCTTTCTTAGCTGGGCTTATCTAAGACGCGTCTTATCTAAGTCGCAAACATGATCGTATAAATGGTGCAAACACATGTTCGCGTCTTCCGTAAGACGTAAAGACCTACAGCGCATGCGTAGCGGCCAAATCCCCGGCGAAGGCAAAATGGCGGCGACGAATTCTCCAGCAAAACAAAGCGAAAAAACACCAAAAAAGAGAAGCACTTGGACACTCTTAGAAGAAAAGCAGTTCCTCCACACCTGTATACAATATGGCGATTGCGGAACAGCTGGATATAAGCATTACAACTGCTGGAGTAAGTTGACTTTCTTTCTTACTTTCATGCCAGTGAGGACACTCGAACTCTTTTACAACTTTTTTTAGTTTTTTGTTTGTCAGCTATTTCTAAACGGATCCTTTGAGCCAATTCATTTGAAATAAGAGTTTTTTCTTATCACAGGTGCATTGGAATTCAGTTATATTCATGTCAGACAGGTTTGAAGCAAAAAAACAAAAACAACAAAAATACAGCAAGGCAACAACAAATAAGCTTATTAAAGCTTAAAGAAACAAAAACAACAAGAGCAAAAACAACTTAAAACTCAATTTATTTTCACATAACTAGAATTTCTAAGCTTTACTTAAAATTTATAACCTATACTAAAGTTTGTTTTATGAATTCAATAAATAAAAACAAAACACTGATCTTATAAACCTATGGTCTGTTTCAAATATACAGAATGAAGAAGTCTACAAAACAATCAAGAATAGTCTCGAAGAGGAAGGTCTTGCAAAAGACAAGACCTTGGACCAGATTAGGACAAAATATCGAAGATTAAAGAAAAGGTTTCAGTAAGTGATTCTGTATCTGTCAATCACATTACCCCCATTAGTTTGTTAGATGTGAACTCTCTGTGACCATTGTAAAATTGCAATCAGGATCCAAAGAAAAGAAAAGAAAAGAACTACCACCAGAGACTATTTTTAGAGGCATGGTTTACCATCAATGACAAAAACGCTGGAAACGATTGTTTAAAAATTGCATGGATATTTATAAAACATTTAGTCAAAAGTCCTTGTGCACTTGAACACTGAGCTCGCGCACCTAAAATGAGTTTTGAATTCTTGCGAAAGCAATCACTTGTATTACTGATGAAGGCCGTAGTCAATGGCCAAAACCTCTAATCATTAAAAGAAAAATCAGAGACAAACCTGAAATAAAACCGTTATTCTCTGTGACCATATCTGTTGTAAGATGATAACAATGTATTTCTTTTTCAGTGAGGTAAAAACTCACAATCTCACTGCTACTGGACGCCCAAGAATGGAATGGCCCTTATATGATCTCTGTGACCAGGTTTGGGGCCACAGACCTGCTGCTTGCAAAAGAACAATTATAGACACAGATTTGGATGATGATGAACTTGAAATAAGTTTTACATTTAAAACATCAAATTTCACTCATTTTATTTGTTTTTGTCATTTTAACTAATCACAAGCTTTGTTCTAAGGGTAGTCTATGGCTCACTTATTCCTCTTTGTTACTGAGCCTACCCTTGAAAATCATGTTGGCAGAAGACTTTTAAGGGAACCACTGAACTTTAGGGTTTTTGGCACTATATAACTCCTTTATTTATTTATTTATTTACTTTTAAAGTTGCAATTGTTTATGGTATTGTACACATGATTTACAGGAATTACTTGATGATGACCAGGAAAATGTCGAGGAGAACACCAACAGTGGTGCTACACAGGAAGAAGAGCAGAAAGGGGAAATACCTAAATTAAAGCAAAGACGAGTGGTGAAGAAGTTCAAAGGAGAAGGAAGATCCAAAAAATCAGATCTTAAAGCACTAGTAGATAGTGATAACTACTTCATAGAGAAAATGGTTGAGCTCGAGGAGAAAAGGCTTGAAAATCAACTTGAAATTGAGAGAGAGAGAATTAAAGCTGAGAAAGCTAGCAGGGAAATGCAAATGCAGTTTCAAAGAGATCTGATGAGCATGATGCACATGCATACACCACCACATCAACAGCACTACTATGGGCAGCAACAAGTCAGGTTTAACAATAGAGCTGGGGGATCCAATTCAAGTTATGAAGGAGGCGATGACACATCCTTTAATTGGTCGATGCAGTAGTTTATAAGGGACTACAACGTTGGACAAAACTTGTTAGGACTTTTTCAGTTTCTAACATGATTTCATGTCATTGCTGGAAGATTTCAGGGTTTTCAAATAATTTGTCATGCAATCCCCCTCTCAATGTTGAAGCTGAATGGTGGCTGTTCAGTTTGCAAGTATATTCACAACCATAACAACATTGTATGGAGAGGGGGAGGGGTGGGAAGTATCCTGAGCAACAAAGAAAGAGAAGATCCTAAAAGGCTGTAATTAGTCCTAACAGTTATGTCCAAGATTGTGGTTATAAAGTATTGGGTGGGGTGAAACTGAATTTGGAGCTTGTTTTCTGCTGCCCCCGTATTAAATGAGTTTTTACAAAACAATCACCCCTAGTCTCAAAGACGGAATAAAATGTGCCATCTTCTCTAGGGTGGAACATTGTACACAGCTTACCCCTATTATATAGAAGTTCACAAATGTTACCCTACCCTCTATTTTCACCCCCCCCCCCCCTACTTTATGATATGTCCCTATACATAAATTACAATAACTTGTTGATATATTTATTTATTGTATTAAACTCTTTATTGCATGCAACTTTTTACACATTTTTACAAATATTTACACATTTGTATATACATTGTTTGTATGCTATTATCAAAGATTTTGAAAGACAGACAAATTTGTATTCTCATATGGAGCATATTGCACATTTTAAGGGTGCATAATATTATTAAAAATATTTGTTAAATTTAAGTGTTTATGTTGAATGGAGATTTTAAGGCATATAAAGCCTGACAGCTGTAATTACAGCTGGCTTCAAATTTTGATTTTTTGCACCAGTTAGTTTTTCATTGAGTGCATCTCTATATGCACTGTGACATGCTGCAATTTTTCTTCCAACTTACAATGCCATTGTATTGCAAGTTGTAATGCAATAACCTTAAGCACAAAAACTGTACTAATGCTCACCCCTCAATACCTCTTAATATTTTGACAACACTTAACTCAGTTGTTGAGTTGTGCTGTGGTGTGATAGAAAACAAAACAAACTCAATTGAAATATCACCTGAGCACATAGGAAAAAATGTCAATTCCCAACTTGTTATTAATATGGAACTTCCCTGGGTCTTATTACTTGGGAATCTGTACATGTTCTATCAAAGTTAATAAAATGAGATGGTTATGAGGCCAATTGTTCTATCTTTTTGTTCACTTTTACTTTCACTTTTCTGTGTGAACCATGTTCTTCAATGTAGAACATTAATAAGTTGAGATATCTATATTACAAATTACAGAGAAATGTATGAAGCTGAATGTTTGGGTTGAGTGTATGATATCACTGAATTATATCTCTAAAGATTCATAAAAATATAATACTTCCCATGGGATTTTTCAGAAAACAAACAAACCAGTTATCTTTCGGCTTTTTGAGAGCCTAGCTTCCAATAAAGTATCAATTAATTTTCAGTTAAATGAAAGATGAAATGATTTTTGAATGATTTAAATAAACATTTAAAGTAACCTTGCAAAAACGTCTCTTGTACTCGGACCATCTTCTTCCCATTCCAGATTTTCTGGAACCCATGGATCTTCAACTTCATCATTTGAAATTTCACCTGCATTTCTGTCATCACCATCATCTCCATCTAACCAGTCATCAGGGAAATTTTCTTTCTCAGAGATTCAGAAATTATGTAGGGTGCAACATGCAACAACAATTTGCTCTACATAGCTTGTATCGACATCCATTTGCTGAAGGAGAATTCGGAAACGTCCCTTCAACTGACCAAAAGCATTTTCAATAATGATTCTTGAGGAACTGTGCATGCTGTTAAAATGTAGCTTGTCTTGTGAGATGTTGGCACCCCCATAGGGAACCAACAACCAAGGCAATTGAGGATAGGTGCTGTCACCCAAGACAACCAGTGGTAGATTGTCTTGAGCTTTATTGAGATACCTAAAGGAAGAATCAAAATCTCTTACAGATCCTCATGACTATCAGTGTAGAATGCATGTGGGCTGATGGGCTGGATAAATCAATACCAGACCCCACCAAAACAATTCAACAAACAGACAAGGAACAACCCCCACGGGGGGGGGGGGGGGGGTGGTACTCTGCAAATTTTTTGGTGGCGGTGTGCCACTGGGACTCTAAGACCCTTAGCCTATACTAGACCATTTTAGCTGCATTTTGCAACCCTATTCTAGAATAAACACCAAAAAACCCTTCCGTATCCTAGACCTATTCTAGACTCGCTGTTTCCCAGAAACTCGTTTACTATCAGTTATTAGTTAACAGGGGTCAGTAAAATGCCGTAATGCCCGCTGTACCGATTTTTAAATGCCATTTGCCAGTAAACCTTGTTGACTTAATTTCTTCACGCAACTGATCAGTTTCGCGGAAAATGATACCCTATTCTAGACCAAAAATCTCTGATAACTATACCCTATCCCAGACTAAACTGCCTGAAAACCATACCCTTAACAGCAGGACATACCTGTACCTGTATAGCTCAGAAAAGGGAGTTCCCCCCCCCCCCGGGGGGAATAACAACAAAAGAACAGAAATTGGGTTAAACCTAGTTAACACCAATAATTTCAGTTCAGTTCAGTTTCAGTTCTCTGAAAACCAAAAGTAATATCGGTTTTTTTATTCTGCGATATTTGATTTTTTATATTCTGCGAACTTTGACATTTCAATGGCTTCTTTTGAAATTCATTTTTTCGCTACAATCAAGTTCAAAGCCAAAGATACAGTCACGAAATATCACTACCAAAATAATATATTATTATATTTAGCTATTATAAATTGTCTAAATATCGCATTTGGTTATTTGGTAAGTTTTTTTTGGCATCTTTATTATTTTTGGAACTTTTAAATTGATTGTTACTAGAATATCGAAAACCGCAGTGAAGTAAATTAAAATTGTATCGTATAAATAAAGAATGTGAGAATAATATCAAACTCACCTCTTGGTCAAAACATTCCGATAAAATCTCGAAGTTTTCAACATTCTTGAGTCGTGGATCGATCCTGGATATCCACAGCTTACACTAATGAACTTTCCATTACCATCACAAATACCTTGCACCAGAACTGAGTAAAAGCCTTTTCGGTTGAAATAATCAGTACCGCACTCATTCGGTCTCTTGATCCTTATGTGGCTGCCATCAATCGCACCAACGCAGTTTGGAAACTTGTTCTCAAATGACTTCACTGCAGTAATAATTTCGTCGTCTGTGGTGGGAAACTTTATGTACTGTGGTGTCAAAGTTTGTACGATGGCCTTTGTTGTTTCTTGAATTATTTTGCATACGGTAGGTACAGCTACACCAAATTGGTTTCCAACAGCCAAATAGTTTATCCCTTGTCCCAAGAAATACAAAGTCATCAATACGCGTCTCTCTACCGACACTGTATTACCGGCAAAGGTTTCATTTTTCTTAATGACTGGCTCCAATACCTCCTTCAATTTCAGGTAAGCTGGTCTGCACAGACGGAAGTTTTTTCTGAACTCTGCATCGTCCATCAAAGCCAAATCTCTTTCGCACCACTCGGTGGATCTCACGCGAACTGGACTCCTTCGTTTCCTCTCGTAATTTTTATACAATTTGGATAGGTTTTGGATTTTTTTCGACAAGACCATCCTCAAGGGAAATGACAGCTCAAAATTTAAAAGAAATTTATACATTCGCTTCCTTTTCTTCAGCAAAACTAAGCGTTTTGCTGTCTTGCTGAAACGAGCCATTTTGTTTATCAAAGACAGGAAACGGATATCGATAGGGAATAACCATGGCAACGAAACTTCAGAGCGAGGCAAATGCTTGTTGGACACGAAAATAGGTCGTGAACCGTTTATACGAACAATTCGCGTCTTATGCAAGCCTCACTCGTATAAATGGTCTAAACACGCGTCTTCTGTAAGTCGCGACTTATGTAAGTCGCGACTTATTTGGTCTCGTATAAATGGCCCTATAAGGACTTATATAGGGCAAGCACGCGCGCTATGTTATAAAGTAAACTTGCGTCTTGGGAATTATATGTAATACTCAACAATGCACTCGGTTGCGTTTAAAAGAAGTATGCTTTAACATATCCTTTCGTAACCGCGCCGTATCTGTAACGTTTATTTTCGAGCCACAGACCTCCAGAAGAAGTAGTCGCACGCGCTAACAACCACACTACCGCGCCTCTAAACTCGAGTCATCCTAAATTCACCTTATTTTTTCCTTTGCAGTTTGCTCTCCCAAACTAAAGCGTTGTCTGAAGTGCAACGCAGCAATTCAACAGAAAACAGTCCCAGGTATGTTGACTTCCTTATTCAACACACAATTTGTTTTGCCCCAAGAGTAATCAGTTGTGTATCTGCTGTGACGTTCCAGGAATTGTTGGAGACTGATTGTGGGAACCAGGAATACCAGTTGTGTGTCTTGTATGATTGACTGGGCGAGAGAAGTCCTTTCGTGACTGGTGTTTGAAGTCATAAGTACCAATTGTTATTCTAGTGTGATGGTTAGAAAAAAGTGTCGATGGCGACTGATGTTTGAATCCAGGTTTTTCAGTAGTTTCTGTTTGTTTAGAGGGATCATCGAAATTAGAGTAGAATTAAAGTAGTTGCACACATGAAGCAACTAGGAGTATTACTACTCCCCCTGGATGGGATGCTAGTCCATCACAGGGTGACCTGGTTTATATACTATGAAGTGACTAAGAGTATTACTACTCCCCCTGGATGGGATGCTAGTCCATCACAGGGTGACCTGGTTTATATACTATGAAGTGACTAGGAGTATTGCTACTTCCCCCTGGATGGGATGCTAGTCTATCACAGGGTGACCTGGTTTATATACTATGAAGTGACTAGGAGTATTGCTACTCTCCCCTGGATGGAATACTAGTCCATCACAGAGTGACCTGGTTTATATACTATGAAGTGACTAGGAGGATGGCTACTCTCCCCTGGATGGGATGCTAGTCCATCACAGAGTGACCTGGTTTATATACTATGAAGTGACTAAGAGTATTACTACAATCCCCTGGATGGGATGCTAGTCCATCACAGGGTGACCTGGTTTATATACTATGAAGTGACTAAGAGTATTGCTACTCTCCCCTGGATGGGATGCTAGTCCATCACAGGGTGACCTGGTTTATATACTATGAAGTGACTAAGAGTATTGCTACTCTCCCCTGGATGGGATGCTAGTCCATCACAGAGTGACCTGGTTTATATACTATGAAGTGACTAAGAGTATTGTTACTCCCCCCTGGATGGGATGCTAGTCCATCACAGGGTGACCTGGTTTATATACTATGAAGTGACTAAGAGTATTGTTACTCCCCCCTGGATGGGATGCTAGTCCATCACAGAGTGACCTGGTTTATATACTATGAAGTGACTAAGAGTATTGTTACTCCCCCCTGGATGGGATGCTAGTCCATCACAGAGTGACCTGGTTTATATACTATGAAGTGACTAGGAGTATTGCTACTCTCCCCTGGATGGGATGCTAGTCCATCACAGGGTGACCTGATTTATATACTATGAAGTGACTAGGAGTATTGCTACTCTCCCCTGGTTGGGATGCTAGTCCATCACAGGGTGACCTGATTTATATACTATGAAGTGACCTAGGAATATTGCTACTCTCTTCTGGATGGAATGCTAGTCCATCGCAGGGTTACCCCCAGCATTTTGTCGTCAGTACCCATTTATCCACCTGGGTGAAGACAGACAGTGGGCGGCACGGTGGTCTAGTGGTTAGCGCGTCGGACGTCCGACCTGAAGGTTGGTGGTTCGAGTCTGGTCTCTGCCGTCGTGTTGTTTCCTTAGACAAGAAACTTTACTCCACACTGTCTCTCTCTACCCAGGTGTATAAATGGGTACCGGCGATAAAATGCTGGGGTAACCCTGCGATGGACTAGCATCCCATCCAGGGAGGAGTAGCAATATTCCTAGTTGCTTCATGCTAACAGAAACCGGGTTAAGCTCCGGCCGTGTGGGCCAATCTTGGCTCGAGTGCGACCGTACCTTACCCATTTATCCACCTGGGTGAAGACAGACAATGTTGAGTAAAGTTTGTTTGCTTAAGTAAACAACGCGACGGCAGAGGCCTGGTCTAGAACCACCAACCTTCAGATCTGCAGTCGAACGCCCTAACCACTAGCTTTTTTTATACCACTGCGCCTCTACGTGTCCTTAACAAGACTGTTGTGAAATTAATGGTTTGAACTTGGGAGTCTCAGTTATTTGTATAGGGAGATAAATCTTACTAATAATTGCAGAGTTCGTTAACAAGCAAGTGATAACAAAAACGAAATAATTAACCAAATAACAAGAAATAAAAAAATAGCCAATTTTTAACAAATCTTAAACGATCTTTAATAACCGAGTTATGGGGAAGATAATATTTCGAAAATCAGAGAACTTTGTATGCGAAAGCCGTTTTGGTGTACCACTTTAATTTGGTACACCAACATGGCGGCCGAATTTGCATTTTTAAGTAATTCTAAAATACAGTTTAAATCAGTTTCTTTTTACCATGTGACGACGTAAATCGTGGTTAATAAGAGTCCACACCACGGAAAACCGGTGGAAATCTGTTTTTTTTTTTTAACCACAATATTAAGAAATTGCGTGATGTTAGGGTCAACACCGTTGTCTGCACTCTCATTTACCACCCGCATCGACCAATCAGATTGCGAGATTACCGGCAATTGTGGTAAAAATAATTGTTTCTCTTCAGTTCAAAGATTCAAAAGACTTCTGATTTGCATCCTCGCTTTAGAGAAGTTTACAAACTGAGTGGAAAATACTTGTTTTTGTTGCGCACATGGAGACGCTCAGCTGCACCGCCAAAAAATGTTAAAATTCTATATTTCCAAAGCAATGTAATGAATAGTAGGTCCACATCAGCCGTTTGGCTGCCATTTATTAACCTACTTATCAAATACAGTATAGTGCATGTAAGTATGCGTGTGTATGTATGTATGGATAGATGCATGCGTGTATACGTGTTTGTATGTATGTAGCAGCAGTAAACCACATTATTGGACGAGTGATTGTTCACTATAAAATACACTGTTTATATTAATAAAATTAATAAAAGGAGAATTTTATGGCGACTTTTGTTTGGCCCAGAAGTTCTAAGTGATCGCTTGGGGGAAGGGAGTCCTTAAAAAGGCTGTTGGTGATGACTCCTGCGTGAACCAGAGGTATCAGTGAATTTTGAATTGGAAAGCAACCGTTTAATATGTGCTGGTAAGAAAAATATGTACGGAGTTAATTAAAATAAATAAAATATTGTTCTTTTCTCTGTTAGTTCCAAGTAAGATCAAAGCACGAGGACCAAGAGCAAGGCTTGCATTTGAAAATGCCTTGAAGACTGGAAAAGTGAAGGTGTACCGTGCACGAATCATGCTGATCGGACAAGATCGGGCAGGCAAGACGAGTTTCAAGAAGTCTTTGTTAGGTCTGCCATTTGACCCTGAAGAGCAGAGCACTGAAGGAATTGATGTTAATCCTTCAAAATTCGAAGTTGACGTCGACCAAGTCAAGAATTGGCAACTTACTAATGAAAAATTAGACGTGTCGCAATTTGAGACGGATCTTGCAAGGATGGTGGCTGAAAAACTTAAAGAAGAAGAAGAAGAAGAAGAAGAAGAAGAAGAAGAAGAACAACAACAACAACAACAACAACAACAACGAGAAAACGAACAAGAACTAGAACTAGAACAAGAACGAGAAGAAGGAAAAAAAGAAGAAGCTCAAGATAAACAAACTGAAGAGGTATGATCTCAAAAGGAGATGGTTGGTCCCCTGTGAACATAACCGAAAAGTGGAATGCATTCCACTGTCGCATAGCTTCTTTTCAAAACAAGATTTCTCACTTCATGCTAAGCTGCTCGTGGTCAACCGACATAGCCTAGTGTAATAACTAACAGACAATTAGCTCTTTTACCTCGTCTTTCACCAAGACCGTCGTACGGTTTTGTCCATCCTCTGTGTTATGAAGCCCTCTTCTCTCTTAGTCTTGAACGCACATAAGACCATGCCTCCGTTTCTCGAAAGTCCCGATAACGTTTCGGGCCCGGAACCTTATTTAAAAATCAGAAACTATTGAATGGTGAAGTATGTTTAAGCCCTCAAACCAGCCCGACTTGTTTTGTCAACTTAGAATGTTGTTGCTTAGCTTTCAAAACCAGCCAAATTTTAATCTTTAATGTAAACATCGCGCACATAAGATAGCTTTCCTGGCCCGATTTTTTATTTTCTAACCCTAACTTTTCTATTTTGATAGTCTTTTTTGACACAAGTGAACTTCAGGAAGAAGATGAAGAAGTTGAAAAACTGGAACAACAAAGATAGAGAGATGGATGCGAATCAGGTTGGTACCCTGAATGTACAAAGAATACAAAAACGTTATCGCCCCTCACAATGTTCAAGGGACCTGGCGGACCATTCTTTCTCAACTTGTCAATCAACCACAAAAGCGTTAGAAACAACAAGCAATTCCTATATATTACCGTCATTTTTCGTTAATTTGTAAGTGGAAGACTCCTTTAAATAGCATTCAATTTGCCACGACTTATTTAAGTACATTTTAAATTCATGAATGCGCGTAAGCGCAATGAACCAGTTATCGCGGTTTGGTGGGGAATTTGTCACTCGCTCACTCGTTGTAAACTTGCTAGGTATTCCTGGCATTTTTACATCACGTTTATTTTTAAAAAAAATGAGTTAAAAAGGCGGCCTTTACCTGTTCCAAATGCAAAGACAAAACCCGAGAAAACATCTAGAAAGT
This sequence comes from Cladopsammia gracilis, assembly GCA_022457155.1. Taxonomy (NCBI): domain Eukaryota; kingdom Metazoa; phylum Cnidaria; class Anthozoa; order Scleractinia; family Dendrophylliidae; genus Cladopsammia; species Cladopsammia gracilis. Next base: position 256,330 of record JAJGOT010000102.1, on the reverse strand, counting down.
GAAGCTCTCGAAAATTAAAACCGATCTGCTGACTTTAAATGGTTTTTCAAGACTGGGGAAAACGCTACAGCAACGGCAAATGTTGTTTCAAAAGGTTGATTAGAGTACGGTAAGTGTTGTTTCCGCAAGGAAGTTAAATGTTTGGCTACAAAAGCTGTTTGTCTGTTATTGTCAGGTGAAAAAAATGCAGTGTTGATCTGAGTATATATTTTTGGCTGTTTGACGAAGTTGGTAACCTTTATCGAAAGTCTTAATTTGTAAAGTACTTTATTTCTAAAATTGCGACCCAAAAAAGTCTACTCGGTAGGAAAACCTGTAGCGAAAGTTATTTACCGCGGAGTCATCGGTAAAGGTGCACTCGTGGCACTTCTGGAAATTTTCCTATGTGAAAAGAATACTTGAAATCATTTTACTCCTGAGTTTTCCTAGGGAACTGCGTAATATGTAGTTCTTAACCGTATTCAGACCGGGGGGGAGTGCCCGCACTGACGTTTAACTTTTATATACAACTTTAGTAGCATTTAACCAATATTCGCCAAACTTCGTGACTTTTTCTGAACAGTTTGATGTGACAGATTTTTGTTCATGACATGTGAAGTTTTCATAGCAATCATATTTTGATAAGGGTGTTTGCCCAAATTTTCAATTTTCTGCTTTAGTTTAAACGGAAAATGTCCAGCTTTCTTTTAGTAAATGTTACAATAAATATTTTATTTAAGACTATGTTGGCCTTTTGGGGTCACACTTCCCTTATGCGCTTATACATCAGCTTACTTTAGTTTAATGAATCTGAATTTGATACCAGATGTTAGGCTTGGATGAAAGTTTTGGACGATGCTCTTTTTATGCTAATCACTGTTTCCATAGCAATAGTATATAAATGCGCTATAATCTACACAGTGTAGCACACTAAATGAAGAAATTTCAAACAAAATATTAAACTGTTCGATTTTGAATAAATCGCTGAAACATTTTTAGCATGTGTTTTTCATGTTTGAAATGTACGTGGTCAAAACATTCCATAGATCTCACAAATTATCATTCCTTGCGAAGCGAGGTTTATAAATTTGTCGGCCCTCGGGAGCTAAGCCGCGCGAATTCGAGCGAAAAAAAAATATATATATACAATTTTGTATACAATATATATATATATATAATTTTGTATACAATGTGCCCTCCCAATTGTTACCATAATGGCTTTATGGCAACTCCTGAACTTGGGCACAGGATGTACGGTTACACATTGTTGGATTGCATTGTGGAGTCACGATTGCAAACGCTGTGGAGTGTTCCAGAAAGCGCTGGGTTTGGCCGGAAATTGCTTTTTGGCACTTTTTCCGATCATTCTCGCCATTCTATCGAGATATATACCTGGATTTTTGAAAGGGGGTCAACGAAAATTACAGCAATTTCACTACAAATAGCCAAAAAAAGGGTTTTCATGACCCCAATCAGCCCGAAAATTACACAGTGTTTTCTTCTCTCGCCCACGCAACCTTCCCATCTTCCCTCTCTTCTCTGTTATTTTCGGGCTGATTGGGTTCATAAAAACCCTTGTTTGGGCTAGTTGTAGTGAAATTGCTGTAATTTTCGTTGACCACCTTTTGAAAAATCCAGGTATATATCTCAAGCAAACGCTGTGGAGTGTTCCAGAAAGCGCTGGGTTTGGCCGGGGATTGCTTTTTGGCCCTTTTTTCGATCATTCTCGCCATTCTACCGAGATATATACCTGGATTTTTGAAAAGGGGGTCAACGAAAATTACAGCAATTTCACTACAAATAGCCAAAAAAAAAAGGGTTTTCATGACCCCAATCAGCCCGAAAATTACACAGTGTTTTCTTCTCTCGCCCACGCAACCTTTCCCATCTTCCCTCTCTTCTCTGTTATTTTCGGGCTGATTGGGTTCATAAAAACCCTTGTTTGGGCTAGTTGCAGTGAAATTGCTGTAATTTTCGTTGACCACCTTTTCAAAAATCCAGGTATATAGCTCAAGCAAACGCTGTGGAGTGTTCCAGAAAGCGCTGGGTTTGGCCGGAAATTGCTTTTTGGCACTTTTTCCGATCATTCTCGCCATTCTATCGAGATTCAAGCAAACGCTGTGGAGTGTTCCAGAAAGCGCTGAGTTTGGCCGGAAATGGCTTTTAGGCACTTTTCCCGATCATTGTTGCCATTCTATCGAGATATATACCTGGATTTTTGAAAAGGTGGTCAACGAAAATTACAGCATTTTCACTACAACTATCCCAGAAAAGTGTTTTTATGACCCCAATCAGCCCGAAAATCACAGAAAAGATAGGGAAGAGGGAAAGGGAGCGAGGGCGAGAGAACAAAAGACTAGCAACTATCTTTAGTTTTTAAATTGGGGGTTTTAGAAAACAAGGCCAAGCATACACACAGCGTTTTGGACCTCAAACACTGAGGTTCCATCCAAATGAGCTGAAATCGTGCTGGGAACATCCTCAGTATATGTAGATGTAAGAAACCAAAGCCAAAAAATGTATCTTTCTACATTCGGATTTTATGTTTGAAAATACGAAGACATTTTGACTTCAGAGAACAGAAAAAGCCAGAATACACACAGCTTTTTGGACCTCAACCACAGAGGTTTCATCCAAATCAGCTGAAATCGTGCAGGGAACATTCTCAGTATATGTAGATGTAGGAAGCCAAAGCCAAAAAATGTATCTTTATGCATTCGGATTTTAGGTTTGAAAATACGAAGACATTTTGACTTCAGAGAACAGAAAAAGCCAGAATACACACAGCTTTTTGGACCTCAAACACTGAGGTTTCATCCAAATGAACTGAAATCGTGCAGGAAACATCCTCAGTATATGTAGATGTAGGAAGCCAAAGCCAAAGAATGTATCTTTCTGCATTCGGATTTTAGGTTTGAAAATACGAGACATTTTGACTTCAGAGAACAGAAAAAGCCAGAATACACACAGCTTTTTGGACCTCAAACACTGAGGTTTCATCCAAATGAGCTGAAAACGTGCAGGGAACATCCTCAGTATATGTAGATGTAGGAAGGCAAAACAAGAAAAAGTATCTCGCTGCATTCGGATTTTAGGTTTGAAAATACGATGAAATCCAGGAGTCAAGGGCGTCATCTTGGATTAACCCCGACACTAACCCTTGGCCAAACATTAACTGCCGCTACGCGTGCCAGTCCAACTTTCACAACAGAGATGGGGTGCGATACCTACAGTGCTTTCACAGAAGATTTCAAATAACGAGGCCAGTTTTACCTCCTTCGTCCTCTTTGGTTTCATTTTTCGTGTGAAGTCGCAGCTAGATGCACTTTTTTTGCTTGAAAACCATTAAACTAGCAAAGGAGCTTCAGTTGCGATGAAAATAAAACATGTTCTGCATTGTAAAATTCAAGAGTTTGTCTAAGTAAATTTGCCCAAACTTTTGTGAAAAAATAGGCAAAAACAGAGCCACTCCACTCCCGGTTCCCCAGTGCCGGCTCCTAACCTCCCCCAACTTCGGCTTAGGGCCGCACAAAGCTCTGTTCCCGGCGCGCGCCCTGAGCACGCAACGCGGACCTACACTCCCTGCCCGCGCACTGACGCAAAGCATGCCGGGAAGCAACATGGCCAATTCGAAATGGAGTTCCCCTCCCCGGCCATCAACAAAATAATATAAGTCTGGAACCACTTCGGATGTCGGGCAATTCGCCTACAGCGTGCGCTGGCAAATGGGCCACAACTCACCAATCTGCCCTTCGAGGGATCCGAACTGCTTCCAGACTTTCCCGCAGGATCCTCTTGTCCGCTACGGCCCATTTTCATCTGGGCCGAAGCCGGCAAGAAACACGTCTCGTTTCTTTGAGAGGTGCTGGTGACTTACGGATTTCCGGACTTAATGATGTCTTTCCATCACCTGACGAGCCTAAAATATGTTTTAATCGGCGCTACGGAGAGATCGACGCGTGCAGTATCGAACTCGCTCCGAGACTGCGGCCTATACGACGCTGTTGCCCGTTCACGGCCCTGCCTCGGGCCGATATATCGCGGTCTCACAATCCAAGGCTCCCCGCGTCATGTGTCATGGCGGCGTCCTTCGTATCGCTTAAGTTTCACTACGAATACTATAAATACTAAACTTTTCGCTGTATCTTTCGTCGACGACCATATCACAGGGAAAACATATATTCACAGCTATATACATCTACAAGAAGAATGTGCTGGGTGCGAGCCTTGGGTATGTTCATACACAACCCTAGGTCTTTCCCCTAACCCTAACCCTCGGTCAAACAGTAACCCTAACACTAACCTTTGGCCGGCCAAACATTAACTCCCGGTGCGGGCCTGTCCAACTTTCACACCAAATATGGGGTGCGATACTCACAGTGCTTCCAGAGAAGATTTGCACTAACAAGGCCAGTTTCACGATTCTCGTCATTTTTTTCCCTCCTGTTTCGTCACTTTTTCGCGTGAAGTCGTAGCTAGGATGTACTATTTTCCCATTTTTTTTTTCTCTTTGTGTGGCATACAGGAGTTATGGGCGCCATTTGGGATTTTTTCTGAAAAAAAAATCATAAAAAACTGAAAATTACTTCTAATGAGCTGAAAACTTGCACAGAACATCCTTACATCCTTAGTATCTGTAGATGTAGGAAACTGAAATAACTGTGATTTTCGGGCTGATTGGGTTCATAAAAACCCTTGTTTGGGCTAGTTGTAGTGAAATTGCTGTAATTTTCGTTGACCACCTTTTGAAAAATCCAGGTATATATCTCAAGCAAACGCTGTGGAGTGTTCCAGAAAGCGCTGGGTTTGGCCGGAAATTGCTTTTTGGCACTTTTTCCGATCATTCTCGCCATTCTACCGATATATATACCTGGATTTTTGAAAAGGGGGTCAACGAAAATTACAGCAATTTCACTACAAATAGCCAAAAAAGGGTTTTTATGACCCCAATCAGCCCGAAAATCACAGAGAAGAGAGGGAAGATGGGAAAGGTTACGTGGGCGAGAGAAGAAAACACTGTAATTTTCGGGCTGATTGGGGTCATGAAAACCCTTTTTTTGGCTATTTGTAGTGAAATTGCTGTAATTTTCGTTGACCCCCTTTTCAAAAATCCAGCGTTTTCTTCTCTCGCCCACGCAACCCTTCCCATCTTCCCTCTCTTCTCTGTGATTTTCGGGCTGATTGGGTTCATAAAAACCCTTGTTTGGGCTAGTTGTAGTGAAATTGCTGTAATTTTCGTTGACCACCTTTTCAAAAATCCAGGTATATATATATATTATATATATAAATTTGTCACAAATGAAGACGAACCAATACTTTTTTGTCTGACAAAAAAAAAAAAAATATATATATATATATATATATATATATATATATATATATATATATATATATATATATATACATCTATATTTATATACTTGAAGGTGTCCGGCAACAAAAATCGCGACCGCTGACAATGGCGCACTCTCATGTTTATTCATGGAGGCAAAACCCGCTTACTCATGTTCTGTGAAAAGATGTTTTCTCTCGGTAAAACACGACCAATTTCTGATCCAAATGACAAAGAACAGAAAACACAACAACGCTGGATTCAACAAGTGGCTGGAAATCCTTGCCCGAGAAAATTAACCACCGAAACAGCGCGATCGAGCAACGAAGAAACAACGAGAGCATCGAATACAAAGACTTCAAACAGCCTCCCCCGACCTTCGCGAGGTTCTGCGAGACACGTATTTCTAGTTAAATTATCACCGAAAGTGTCCTAAGACTTATTGCACTGTATAACTCCTCGGCAATAAAGGATCGAGCTTTTCATTCAAATGCAGTTTCGCTTGACGTTTTCACTCTTTTAAAACTACATTTGTTGCATTTTTTTTTGTTTATGGAAACAGTGATCAGCATAAAAAGAGCATCGTCCAAATCTTTTATCCAAGCCTAACGCCTAGTATCAAATTCAGATTCATTGAGCTAAAGTAAGATTATGTATAAGCGCATTAAAAAAAAAAAATAAATATAAAAAAAAAATAAAAAAATAAATAAATAATAATAATAATAATAAGCGCATTCAAAAGGGGAAGTGTGACCCCCAAAAAAGTACTTGGAGCCACCTTTATTTTTATTTTGGCGCTTTTCAACATGATGTAAATTAGAGATAGCGGATCCAAGATGGCGGCCATTCGACCATTTTTGTACTTTCTACTTCATATCGTCACTTATATGACGTCATCACACCACGTGACTTATTACCTTGGGTTACACAGTTTTGGACTTTCCATAAACCCTTCAAGTTTCATAGCCACTTTAATATTCTTGAAGTTACGGAGGGGGTTAGGGCGGAATCCCCCCCTCCCCGATCCCAGAAGACCAAGAAAAACCAGGTCCGAATGGGGTTAATACCACCATTTTTTTAATCTCTTTATTCAATTATTATATCCGTTAAAAAAAGTACCATCTTTCAACTACGAGATGTTTTCCGTGTCACGGTTATTAGTTTTGAAAGTGTGACTCGATTTACTTATTAGTGCAAATATTCAACTTGCATTCGGTAACCCAAAATCTTTTAATATGCTTTAACAGAACGTTTATTCTGCACACAAAATTAAAACTAAGGAATGCCCTCGGGCCGTACGTAAAATCTCTGGCACAGATTTTCTGAACACGAACCTCCCGACCGCAATTAAGAGGCTTAGTTATAAATGCAACAAAGTCTTGCCGCTATGAATTTTTGGGTGAATTTTTTTGGTTTAGAATGTTTCGCATTCACGAGTAGGCTCTTAGGAGCCTTTGATTTTTCTGCGTATAAATTGTGAGCTAATTTTCTTAAGAATGGCCTTTTTAAGTATGTACAAGCGTGATAGATTAACTATGTAATTTGAAAACTGTTTATAGACAGAGAAAACTCAAGAAGGACGAGGTGATCCCCTTATGGCCAGCCACAGTAAAAACAGGGAACCGGTCACACCTGAATTGAATATCCTCCCTGTTTTACCATCGGAAAAATTCACTGAACTCCTTGTCCAGTATTTGGGAGGTTTGAACCTGCAAACTGATGGGACGGCAATGGAACACCACATGACTCTAGATCTGTGGGACTTTGCTGGTCAACATCTTTATTACGCTTCCTATCCAGCATTCTTGTCAACACGAGCACTTTATATGCTGGTTTACAATCTGAGCAAAGGATTAAAGGACACTGCTCAGCACTGTTTTAGACAAGGTGTTCATGACATTCTTCTCGGTAACCCAAATCATGAAACGAATTTAGAGAATTTGTTGTCGTGGCTGGTTTCAGTGAGTACTATGTGTTCATCAAACCCAGGAATGGACGGAAGCAAGCAGTCAAGAAAAGATCTGCCGTATTGCCAGCCTCCAGTATTCATCGTAGGAACACATGCCGATAAACCACATCAAGACATAAAGGAGATGGAATTACAGATTCAGAAAGAAATTTTTGGAAAGAACTATGATGGTCATGTGATCCGTCCTTTCTTCTCAATTAATAATACCCAAGGACCATCTGGTGAGGGGCTTGGCGAACTTCAGAAACGAATGATTGAAGTGTTGAAGCAAGAACCATACATGGGAGAGGAGGTACCACTTCGGTAAGTTTTGCAGTTTAAAACGTTGGAAAAAGCAAAATAGATGCATGCCGGCGTTCACACTACGTTACATTTTATTGAAAAATACCAAATAATAAACACACGAGCAGTTAAAAGCGAGAGTACACATAACTGTTTATTTAATTGCACGTAAATACCTGTGATATAGACTAGGGGGCAAGAAAAAATGAAACCCTTGTATCAAAGACACGTGCTGATAAAACACATGTTGCCAATTTTTTGAACGGCCCGTGTAAAAAGTGGTCCGTCATGATAAATCATGACTTGTCATTACCATCAATCATGACAAGTCATGATAAAAAAATAGTATTTTTTAAAATGCTAATGAACTTTATGAACTTAATGTCATAAGAAGTCATGAGCTATGATGACATCCTGTCATGAAATGTCACAATGCCTGATTGAATTGAATGCAAAATTAGTGGATTATGACATATTGTCATGACTAATCATGTCATAATGCAGTCAAACTTTTTGTCACGACTTGTTCATGTCATGATAGTGCTCATTTTGAAATTAATGTAATGGCACTGTGTCATGATACTGTCATGATCATTTATTTGTTGTGTTTAAGTCAACTGCGCTTTTGTTGAAATATGATAAGCATACAAATGTGCCACATATACCGACTGGCTGACCTTGGCGTCCCGTCTCCTATCAAACGTTTTGTGATAGATATAGTCGAGGAGGAGAGGCCAGAGAAAAATCGAAAACGTAGCACCCCCACTACACAAATGGTTTGACCACAGATTCTGATAGCCAGATGTCCACAGATTCCTGATTGGACAGTTGTATCTCCAAATTGTGGGGTCAGTAACTTGCTATGCCACGAAATTTGAGGGGGGTGGGGGATCTTTGGAGCAATCTAAATCCAGCTCTTTTGGAGTTAGGCAAGACTTTAAAAACTCGTATCTTCTTGTTACTTCAAGCAAATAGGTTGATATTTGGCCACGTTGTGTCAATCCAAGAGATCTTTACTTTAGATGTATCCCTGGTCTGATATCCGTTGCTATGGTAACGGTTGCTAAGGAAATTCGCTTTGGGGGGCATCAACTGAAAAATAACCTGTGTAGCTACTTTCTCGGGGCAGAAGTACATGAAAAACATGCCCAAGGAGCATAAAATGTATTGTTCCTAACTGAGAGCGTTGCAGAATAATACGATATTGCAAAATTTATCAATCTGGGGATCACACTGCTTTGCAGTGGATAACAAAAGTTGCCATAATTGTCAAAAAGGCCCGATTTATCCTAAACGAGTTAATGGGAAATGCTAAAAAAATCATATCTCAAAAAGTAGACATCATTTTCTGATCAAACTTGGAAAGCTTGTATAATTTTATTAGCCGCTTCATTACCTAACATCTTCTTCTCCTGTTTTACATGTTTCCATGGCAACGGTTGCTAACAAACATGGTGAAATTAAAAAAAACTGTCTTTTTTCTTGAAAACAATGTGATATTGGTAGTTTTTCTCGTTAATGCAAACACCGATACGCCAAAAAATATCCAAGGGATTTTCCTCACCTTTGTTATTAGGATTGCAGGGCACCTTTAACTAGTTTTCATTCGATTTCCCAAGCAATACACCGTTGTCCCAAAGTCGCCAGATTGCCACAATGTACCAATGTAGAAGTAACGGATAGAACAATAACAACGACAACAACAACAAAACACGTGGTGAATGTGGATTTGCAAGTACTTTTATTTTGCCTAAATCAAATACCCTTATTTTGCTTGTTAATGTGCTATTATATCTGTTGTATAACGTTCTTGCAAAAACACGGCATTTATATCACTAGCAAAGAATAAACTGCAGGACCTCTGGACCAGTTTACCTCTCCCCTTCTGCATGAGGAGTTTGCTTACAATCGTGCCTCCAACATCATGGGCGCTATATACATGAAACTATCTATATATGTACTTGCAATACGTTTATTTACTCATCGTCATCATCGTCACTTTCATCCTCAACTTGACCTGTATGAGGGTTCTCACACTCATCAGCCATGCATCCACAGGATTCTGTGCATGACAACTCATTTACTCTGCATATACATGAATTCGTCTTGCATGCCGTCTTTAGGCACTTGCAGACTGTAAGCTCTGCTAGTCCCTTGGGTGCTGCATCCTTCGCCATTAGAAGAGGCCTCAGACAACCATCGTCCATTTCCCAGCCATTTCCCACTGGCGTTGGTAGCTGCTGAGAAGCTTGGAGAGAGCGCTTCCAAACCATAACTTGATAATTCGCGCGCTTGATGTGAAGCTGGAGACTATCTGTTGTGGGAGGCAGCCCGTCGTTCTTCTGCCTCTTCTGACAGAACACCCAGTATCTAAAGGCAACATGCAAAACATCCATTTTTACACTAAATGTTATTGCATAAAATTTTGCCTATTTTAAGTGTATAATAAATTATATACATTCAACAAGGCACAGTACAGTTAAACTCATTTAGAGAATAATTTGACAAGCTATGATCATACCTAACATCATCTGATGTTGTCCCAGCTCTTAGCGGAGGAGCATACAGTGAGCTTATGAAGGCTTCAGCTGATTCTGCTGCTGCACGGAGTGGTGGAACATTCTCGCCTAAGCCCGTTAGTTCACCATATGCTTTCTTGTTCTTTACAAGTGCTTTCCACGGCTTCCGTTCGCCAATTGTATGAAGACCACTTGTGGTGTCACATCCTGTTAGAGCATGGAGTACAAGAAGAAGGTTACACAGGTCTTCTCCTAGCTTATCTGTAAGCCGATGGATGGGAAGAAAACGAAGCTTGTCCTTTACACCAGTACGGAACCAAAGCTGTTGGGGACTGATCTGGTTGTAAAAGTACACACATAGAACAGCAACATCGGTGTCTGGGGACTGGATCACTATCCTGGGATGATCTTGAGTACAATCTTTAGCATGGAGCAACATTCTGGTGTCTGCTTCCTCGTGGTCGGAAACCATATGAGGCATTGGGCGCTTCTCGTTTCTTGTTATCAAGACTGACTCACTGCTGTCTTCAAAACATCCTGCCAATACTAATTCTTCATCCGGCTTGAGCTTTATCTGTGCCATCTTTGTCCACGTGTTACTGAGAAAAATCTTCAAGTTGGTCTTATTTCTGGGATTAGAGATGAACGTAATCCATTTCTTTGGAACTCGAGTAGATGGGCCTGCTATTCGTACTTCATAGCCAGATGATGATCCCCGCCTTGCGCGCTCTCCTTCTTTGATGGAATCTTCTTTGTCATACCGATCGAATACTACATCTACACGATTGCAGCCATTGTTTCCTAGTGGCGCGGTTATTGCATCAAAGTACTTTTTGGCAAGTTCTCCAAATGTTGCCGCTCCGGCAGTCTTCATCATCTGCACGGCTGCCATCCCATCTATTATGTACGCTGTTGGCTCCTCTTCCACAGGAAGTCTTGGTAAGACTTGCACCTGATCTTCGAGAACGCTCAAGAGTACGCTTTTCGCTGTCTTCCGCAAAGATCCGTCAGGATGAGCCAACGCGCATGGAACAGAGTCGAGTTCGTACTTCAAGACATCTCTTTAGTTGATATCTCTAGATCGTGATGCTATCAGAAGTCTACCAAACAAGTTCCTATCTGCGCTAACGGTCATGAGCTTCTCATCTGCTGATTTCGCTTTCACCGTCTTCGATAAACTAGCAAATGTTTTGATATTCATCTTCTTCAACGGCTCCCAGAACCCAACTTTATTTGTGTGTAAACGTTTGCTTACAAATGATTTCATCTCCTCTGCTCCCAGACGTTCGGCATCGAGAAGTCGTAGTGACAGCTCTTCCGGCATGACTAATCCCGTTGCAATGTTTGAGTGCGGTACCTCTTCTTCATAGGCATCTGCATCGAAGGGATTCGACATCACCGTGTTGAGAGTGTTAATGATCTTGTTTATGTCATCTTCGTCCCTCTTTACTCTGAATCCCGACGATTCCTTGTGTGCACTCCCTGATGACTCTCTCATGTCCAACATGCCCTTAGTAGCAGTTGTGGCAGCTGATCGCTCATGCGCCGTCAAAAACCATTTCTCGAGAGCTCCAGGCCTATGTGTAATGCCGATTATACCACCTTTGGTTTTGCTATCGAGGTTTACGCTCTGTTCTAGTGCCATGTCAGTCCAGACTTGGTTGAATGGCTGTGATGCTGACCTGCTGACCGCATGGTTTCCTCTAATAAACTCGTTATGAACCTCTACGGCCGATTCTTGTAGCTGGTACATATCCATGATGTACACTGGAAGCCATCGAGAGTAATTGACTCTATCCATTGAGAAAAAGTGAGGGATCATCTCTTTTGTCGCCTCCAGATGCAGTTGCCAATTGCCTTCTCGCTCAGCTCGAATGAACTTTAACAGAAGAAGAACCATCTTGATATAATTGTCCCAAAACTTAAAGAGCTTGGATGACGTTCCTTGTTTGAACCTTCTGAAAAGCGTGTCAACATGCTTGGTGGTGTTACAGAGCACGAGGTAACTTTCTTTCTTCTCCTGGCACGATGCTGCTTCCCTGTAGCGCTGCACTATGGAATTCACCAGTTCGAAATCGCACATTCTATCTTCTTCGGAATCGACTTCTTCTCCCTTCCTTATCCAGGATAGAAACGCGTCCCATTGAAGCCTCAATAGCGCCTCCATCAAAAGCTTGTGAGCTCTCACTCCGCGGTTGTACGACTTGCCTTGGAGAAGTGCTGCAGTCGAACTGGAGCCATAAAGACCAGATTCTATTAAGACATCTTCTACTCTGCTCTCTTGGAACTTCTTTCCAATCACCGCTAGGAAATTTAGGGCAATATGAAATCCCCCCAGACGAATGACGAGGTCGGGAAACTCTTCTGGGTAACGCCAGTAGATTTCTTTGGCTTTCATAAATATTGCAAGATCAAAGGTGATGACGGCATTTCTTTGTCCCAGGTGCTTTGACATTGCTAGAACTGCTTTAAGGACAGTATATATAGTACTATACTCTGTCGGTGAGCCAGCGATCATGGGGCAGTAGCCTATGATAGTACGGGGTACATCAGCACATGACATTTGAGCATTAAATGCGCTCCAGCCAGGAACCGTCTGCGTCTCGGCATTGTTGTTGAGCTCTGAAACATCTTCCTGATTCAGCCGAAGTAGAAACCACGCCAACTCTCTTAGATCCATAGATTGAGGTGACTGTTTATTGGATGTAGAGAAACTCTCTTCAGCTTTACCAATATAAGAGGTTACAGCAGGACGCCTACCGCGTACACTGCATTCATAAATAGCATTACTTTGAACAGGCCCCTCCACGGTCCTCCGTTTGCCTGAGTGGTCTGCATGGATCTTAGGTGGTGGCTTGGGCCCAAACTGTTGACGCTGATATATGACTAGGGTTGTTGCGTGTGTCGTTTGCTTACCGTCAAGAGTTTCTTCATTGAGATCATTATTATCAGCGGCGTATTGGACAAATGATCCTGGGCTAATGTTAGATGGAATTATTACGCTATTTTCTTGGGATCGCGCCGCCATCTCTCTCGCCCATGCTGTGTTGACTATCTACGTCATCGTAGGAAGAGCAGTGTCCCATCCTATTAAGTAGAGTCACTACTTCTTTAGAGCCTGTTAAGTGATGGACAGTGACTGCCAAGCCTATATGCTTAGGTGTTTTCACTTTGCTATTACTAGCTGCGTGCACTATGTCCTGGCCAAGCATTGCCACGCGTCTTTCTTTCTCCATGTCACTGAGAGAACTTTCTGAGGCAGCGTTTTTTTTTGGCCTAGAGATTATATCTGAGAGAAACTTGCTAAGGCTCTGTGGTATGAGGCTTTTTCCCTTTTGTAAGGATACATCATCGACAGATAATGGCTTTATGGATATGCCTGTGCATTTTTTGATATCATTTCTTATTATCTGAGCGGCGCGGTACAGAATGGTTGCTTCCTCCCGTTGCAGATCTTGCTCGACGTCAGGTTCTACCGGTGATTGTACTGTTGGCGCCTGCGCGATTACAGAAGCACTGACTATGTTGGCCACAGACAAGTCACTACAATAGATTAATTCGGGCTTGGAAGGATCGGGCTGCTTTTGGAAGATGATACCTTCAGAGAAATGGTTAATGAGTCTTCTCTTTGGTTTACTGCTTCGATAAGAGCTGCATGTAATACCTTTTACTGACAAGGCAACCTTATAGCGATCTAACAGATAGTTCATCTCATAAACGGTACCCGATGATAAACCTGGGGTAATCTCTTTAACAAATGCATCAAAGGCTGCAGAATATAAGCACTCTTGCTCCTCGTCTTCTTCTTTGTAGCCCTGGTACTTCAGATTGGACTTGCTGACGTAATTAGCTCTACACACACTGTGATATTTCGCTTCTGACGCGATTAGATCAACACCAGCAATATTAATGATCAACGACTGGTCACCACGCGCATAGGCCGCATCTAAAATTTTCTTGGATGCATCAAAGCTTGCGACGTTTATAAGGGTTTTAACCCCTTTGTGTTTCACCTTTTGGCAAAAAAGGCACAAAGACCAATCGATTGCTTTAACTGAAGACCTAGAAGATCTTTCTTCCTCGACATTGTACTTTGCCTTCTTCGCCTTAGAAGGCAAAAACTCTTCCTTATCACTATCTGTCATATCTACAATCAAAAGTGTGAAGCTTTTAAAAAAGCATCCTTTAATGTTATCCTTCTATGGGTATATTCAATACTTTAGTTAAGAAAAGAACATGCTTTACTTTTGGAGCCCTAAGCCTTCCCCTAGCCTACACCCCAGCCTAACCGTAACCCTAATTGAGTTACATAAATGTAGTCGTTTTCAGAGGCTGAAATACAAAACTCAGCAATGAAAACAAAGTGACAAAGATTTACAATTTGGCGAGGTTTTTCTTCAATGATTCGTTAAAAACATATTTTTCATCTTCGTTTCAAGGATAATGTGCATTTCAAAGATGTGAGTTTTCAGATTATGATGAACAATTCATAAAGAGAAAGATTTTAAATATCTTAAGCACTTGTATTAAAATGTGGCATCTTACGAACTTACAGACCTTCTAAAGAGGAACACTATTTTGTCTTCAAAACCAATTTATATTTTGGATATTTCTCATTTGAAAATGCTGAGAACAGAAACGAAGTATTTTGGGGGAGATGTATGTTATCTTTTGAGATTTACATGCAAAAGAAACTCACCTTTTCGTGATCAACTTTCATCATGAAAAACATGGCGGCTCCAAAACGCAATGCATCTTGGGATGAAGAACAGATGCATGATGGGAAAGAAATTGAGGAATGGAATGTGTGATTGGGGAAAATGAATTCTATTTGAAGGATCGAAGGCATAAAGACAGTTTCTCAGATTTATTCATATCTTATCACTGCAACCTAGAATATTAGGCATCGCTGCAAAAAATAAGAGCTTGCTCTTTTATTAGCAAGTCTTGTTTTGTAATGCCCTATTTTTTACTCAGCTGTCTTTGTTAATTAGCTTCTAACAAATATACTTTTCATCTCATCATGACAAAGCTTCAAATAAATTGAAATTCCTGTAATTTCACGAACCTGACGCCCATCGCTCGTAAACATGTATCCTAAAATTGGTTTAAAATCAGCAGAGTAAAAAGACGAGGGACGGTGATTTACCACTAAATGTAGTAAAAAAAGTTAACTAGTTAAGGGTGCCCTGCAAACCACATCAAAAAGGTGAGAAAGACTTCTTACATTAATTCTTAGGACATCGATGTTTGAATTAATAAACAACAAATCAAAAGCACAATGCTTAGGAGAAAAAAGACAATTTTTTTTAATTTCACCATGTTTCTTAGCAACTGTTGCCATGGAAACATGTAAAACAGGAGAAGAAGATGTTAGGAAATGAAGCGGCTAATAAAATTATACAAGCTTTCCAAGTTTGATTAGAAAATGATGTCTACTTTTTGAGATATGATTTTTTTAGCATTTCCTATCAACTCGTTTAGGATAAATCGGGCCTTTTTGACAATTATGGCAACTTTTGTTATCCACTGCAAAGCAGTGTGATCCCCAGATTGAGAAATTTTGCAATATTTTATTATTCTACAACACTCTCAGTAAGGATCAATACATTTTATGCTCCTTGGGCATGTTTTTTATGTATTTCTGCCCCGAGAAAGTGGCTACACTGGTTTTTTTTTCAGCTGATGCCCCCAAAGTGAATTTCCTTAGCAACCGTTACCATAGCAACGGATATCAGACCAGGGATACATCTAAAGTAAAGATCTCTTGGATTGACACAACGTGGCCAAATATCAACCTATTTGCTTGAAGTAACGAGAAGATACGAGCTTTTAAAGCCTTGCCTAACTCCAAAAGAGCTGGATTTAAATTGCTCCAAAGATCCCCCACCCCCCTCAAATTTCGTGGCATAGCAAGTTACTGACCCCACAATTTCGACATACAATTGTCCAATCAGGAATCTACGGACATCTGGCTATCAGAATCTGTGGTCAAACCATTTGTGCAGTCGGGGTGCTACGTAAGCCACTTTTTAGGCCTCTTTTTGAAATCTCCTCCTCGACTAATACAATATGAGCGGGAGATCTGTATGGGTATTTACAATGGCGAGCCGAAGGCGAGCCATTCGGCTCGCCATTGTAAATCCCATACAGATCGGACGCGAATATTGTATCTGACTTGTGAAATGAATGACATACAAAGTGTGAAGAATGTTGTTTACATTCAATTTGATTGGCTGTTATATGAATGAAGTTAATCCGTTGAACGCAAAGGAATTGGCATGACATTTATTTCATTTTAGAAGAGCGAAATGGCGTCCACGCGCTTTCGTCCTCCGAAAAGTTTATCGGAAGAAAGTTCTCTGCTCAAAGATGTGACTCCCCAAAACACTAAAAACAGCACGAAGTGGGCCGTTAAAATATTTGAACAGTGGCAGCAGGCAAGGGCTAACAAAAAACCGAAAATGAAACTGTAGCCTTGGAGGCGAGAAACTGCAGGGTGGAAAACGTTCAAGAATTAAGCTGCAAGCTGGAGGTTATGACAGCGGAAACAGTAAACTTCTGGCTTAGTAAATTTATTGGCGACGTAACAAATCAATGCGGCGGTCGATATCCCCAGAAAACGCTCTATTTACTAGCCTATGTAATAAATCGTTATTTGGCGAATGTAAAAAGTGAAGACCATTTTAATATCCTGGCCAAAGATTATCGAAGGTGAGTTACATATACATAATTAGTATTCTGTATCAGTTACAGAATACTAATTAGCTTCATTAGTATTCTATTTCTAGATACAGAATACTAATGAAGGTAATTAATATTCTGTATTCATTCATCAACCCCAACATTTCCCTGCTACCTATTCAAACCCTCCCCGTGCTTTCAGACAGTTTATATATGTATTGGGATTTACAAAGGTAAACATGTGACTTGAATACTGTTGTTGGATTGGTCATCACCCTCATGAATTATTAATGAATTTTACAAGGGATTTTAAAGTTCTAAGGTAACAATACTCTCTGGAAAAATGCCATACCTGAAAGCTGACAGGTACGATGGATAAAACGTCTAGCAATTTTTTTCCATATGCAGAGAATAAATAGAAATTAGCAGTTTGCACTGCGGAGACCACTTAATTACCTAACAATTTACTCGTGAGAACTGGTGTCGTTAAAAATAACGGCTCATTCGCTTAACGTTTGGGTGCTTATTTTGTTGGAGAAGTTTCCAAACAGAATGGCAAACGATATGTTACGTAACATGTAGCGAACAAAAATATTAAGTCACCACTTGTTGTACTGACAATCCTGAATAATATCACGGCGATGATTTAAAAAGTTAGCGATAATTGCATTGTTTGGGCATTCAACCCCGCTTTCCCTCGAGACTGATATCAAATCCCTCCCAGGGCTTTTCAGAATGACCGTAAAATACCAGGTGTAAATGCTCATGCTCGTGATTGATTTGCCTCGTGTGACAGACCAGAACTAATGAGTTTTTGAAATAGAGATATGGCATAAATGTTTCTTACGCTTGCCGACCATAGCATCCTTTTCCCGATCTACATTTGTAATTACTGTGTAAGCCTACAGCACATTTTCGTATTTATAGTTTAAAACTTGAGACTGAATTTGTTGAGATTGTTTAGACATAAGAGTTATTTTTCTGTGATTCTTACTTGGTTAAACAGTAAAAGATTTATTGATCGTGTTGGTAAGCATTGTTAGTTTATCTTAAATTTTATCGCCGATTCTTCACAATTGCTGTGTTTAAGGTTACCGTATACCTTCGGGGGTGTCTCCAGTAAACAGCTCTAGCGTCTTAAGATTACGCTTAATATACCTAAACCCAGATATCAAATTAAAGCCTATAGAGCTGGCTATCTAAATATGGAAGTCATTTGGTAATAAAATGAATTGCCGAATTTTTTACGACGTCTAAATTCGAACGTCCGAATCAGCTTTAAAACGCTATAACTCAAAGCGATTATTGTATTTTGCTAATTTGATTTGTTCTCTGGTTTCCGGACACGAAGCGCTAAAAAAACGTGTCGGCGATTTCCCATATTCAATTGCAGTGAAAAGTTACAGAATGTTTTCGAAAAAGGGAGAAAAAAATTGGAGTGATAGCACTGAAATGGCTCTTGACGAAAAAGTTTTCGGAAATAAGAAATTCGCCGACACGTTTTTGTTGATTATGTTAGCCTAGCTTCTGTCCAAATTTGAGGAAAATCGAACAAATTCCCTGTTGATTCCAAAACCAACTAAAATGAACTCAACGATTTTAATTCAGGTGTAAGCCACAGAATTACAGTTCTCGCTCCTAAGTGCCGAAGCCCGAGTCAAAGTCCAAAACACTAAGTCACATGACTAGCTGACGTCAGGAGCCTATTACCCGCTGACGCGTAACGCAACGCAAAAATCTCCTCTACATTTCTTCCCCTCCCGAATTACAGCAGACTGAGGGGAGCTGAAATTCGAATACATTTAAACTGAGAATCGACCTTAGCTTAAAGTTCATCAATTCTATCAGACAATCAGTTCTCAGAAGTGTCCTTATTATACATTAATCTGTTTGCACCTCTGTGTCCCGAATCTCCAGTGGGGAGATTCTAGTTATTGGTCGCTTTAGAGTCTTGCCATTAACCCTTACGTCCACCACTCGCACAAGGCCGTCAGGACCGGGGTACGTCTGCACGATGCGTCCTACATTCCACTGTCGCCTCACTATACCAGGATCAATAACGACAACAACATCTCCCACACGCAAGTTGTCGGTAGGGAAGTACCACTTCGGTCTTAATCCAATCTGTGGTAAATATTCTTTCATCCACCGGTGCCACACATGTCTTGTGAGCTCTTGGACTCTCCTCCAACGCTTTCTGGGGTTAACTGGCATGGTGTCGACTCCCTCTGGTACGAAGTCACCTCCCATTTGTCCGATCAGAAAATGATTTGGAGTCAGGACGCGGTCGTCATTAGGGTCGTCACTCACAGCTGTAAGGGGCCTCGAATTCAGCAGGCTTTCTACCCCGATGAAGATGGTCTCCAACTCCTCGTCGTTCACTTCTGCATCGCCAAGTACTGCAAAAATAGCGCGCTTTGCCGACTTAATCATAGATTCAAAAACCCCTCCAAAGTGTGGCGCAGCTGGCGGATTCCATTTCCAGGTCACTCCCTTATTGGAGGTCATCCGTTGCATCTTGTCTTGGTCCAAAGCAGAGACCAGATCTTGCAGTTCCCTTGACGCGCTTACAAAGTTCGTTCCATTATCACTTAACATTTGCTGCGGCCATCCTCTCCGCGCAGTCATCCTGACAAAGGCGTTAAGAAATGCGTCAGTGTCCAAAGACGATGCCATCTCTAAATGGCAGCAAATAGCGCTTAGCTCTCACTCTACCACGTCCTTGCTTGGTTAGAAAAGGTCCTCCAAAGTCAACTGCACAGTTCTCGAAAGGTCTGGAGGATTGCTGCAGTCTGATTCTCGGTAACGGCGCCATTTGCTGGTGAGCCGGCTTTGATCGAAATCGTCTCGCACACTCGAAACATTCTCTCATGACTCTTTTCACTTGTTCACGAACATGGACTACCAAGTATTTCTCACGTAGATGATTAATTGTATAGTTGAGCCCCATCTGATGACCCTCTGATTCGTGGTAGTTCTTAACAATCAACCGTGTGACGTGATTCCTCTTTGGCAATATGATTGGACACTTCACTTCGTAAGGGAGATTGTCCGCATGTCGTAGTCTGGTGTTTGACCTCAAGACTCCATCAACTAATACTGGATTGAATGATGCCAATGTACTTCCTCTTTGGATCTGCTTGTTTCTTCTCAATGCCTCCATCTCTGCCACGAATACAGTAGACTGTACCTCCCGAATGATGGATTTTTCAGCGTTTTGAAGCTCCAATGGCTTCAGTTCACCCTTCTCTCTTTGTTCAGCTGGTTTTCTACAATTTGCTATAAATCGGCGCACCCACGCTGTCACTCGAACTAAAGACAACCCAAGCTCCAGTTTTCCTTTCGTTTTAACGCGGTACCACTTTGAGTATCTTGAGGGGTCCAACCGCCAAACATCCTCCGCAGTTGCATTATCATCAGTAGCAGTTTCTTCACCTTCCTCTGAGATCTGGTAGCTGGTAGCCTCCTTTGCTGCTATTTCTCTCGTTCCTTTCAATTCTAGGTTCTCTTCTGATGTTGGCTTGTCAAACTTGCACTCTGGCCAATCCTGTTTTGACTTCTTCAAAAATTCGGGCCCATTCCACCATAGGTCAGCGCGTGCTAACTCCTCTACTGTCAGGCCTCTTGTTCCATGGTCTGCAGGGTTTACATTTGTAGGGACATAGCGCCACTGATCAGGAGCAGAAAACTCATGAATTTCCCCGACACGATGAGCTATGAACGGCTTATACTCTCTACTTTGACCTTGGATCCAGTACCCCACGTTCACACTGTCCACCCAATAGGTCACTCCATGTGTAGGTATCTTGAGTGCTGAGCAAACTTGTCTTGTTAGTCGTAATCCGATGAGTGCTCCCAGGAGCTCCAATCTGGGGATGCTTACTGCTTTCAACGGTGCAAGCCTAGACTTCGACATAATCAACCGAGCAGTAACGTTGCCACCCTCGTATACATGACGAATGTAGACTACAGCTGCATATGCTTTCTCTGAAGCGTCGCTGAATGTATGGATGCTTAGCTCTTCCACCTTAGGACTTTGGTCTTTCAAACACCTTGGGATTTTCACGAGTTCAAGGTCTTCCAACTCTCGAAACCACTTCGTCCATTCTCTCTGATGATGTGTCGGCAACAGCTCGTCCCAATCTCGTGCCTCCAACCAAGCTTTCTGTATCAACAACTTGGACCTGATTACATAAGGTGACAAGAAGCCTAATGGGTCGTAAACTGTTGCTGTTCTTTTCAAAACATTTCTCTTGGTGAATTCGAATCTGTCCAACTGCAAAGAGTGTCTAAAGAAGAATTCGTCATCCGTAGCAGCCCACAGGACACCCAGGGTCTTGGTTGTTGGTAATTCTCTCTTTTCTAAGTCTATCTCAGAAGCCCTATCCCCTTCCGCAACGTCGACAATCACGTCCGGTTCATTCGAGATCCATTTCCGGATGTGAAACCCTGCCAAGTCGCCCCATTCGGTAAGCTGCTTTCTCGTTTCTTTCGCCTCGTCAACTGTGGATGCAGACGGCATCAGGTCATCCATGTAACGGTGTTCTAAAACTGCATCGGCCGCCAACGGGTAAGTCTCCTTGTGGAGTCTAGCATGTTGTTTCCAAGCAAACTGCACGCAAAAAGGGCTGTAACACCCTCCGAAGATAAACCTCTGGAATTCGTACACCCTTGGTGTATCCCCACTGCCCAACTTCCTGTACAGAAATCTGTGGAGTGGCCTGTCCACTGGTCTGAGAAGTATCTGGTGATACATTTGGCTCACATCGCCAGCCAAGGCAACTGGCTCCTTTCTAAACTTAACTAAAACGTCCACAATGTCACTTTGCAACTTAGGACCCGGTAGCGATTCACTGTTCAAACTCTTTCCATTTTGCTGAGCCGAGCCGTCGAATACAACCCGAACTTTGGTTGTGGCTTTTTCTGGCCGTACCACAGGGAAATGCGGAAGGAACCATTCTGATAGCGGTTTTGGCTCATCCTCTGGGACTTCTCGGATATATCCTTTACTTAAGTAGTCTTCAACCACTGATTGGTTATCTTGAATTAACTTCTTTTCAACAGTACGAAGGCGCTTTTCTGCCATCTGTCGGTTTGGCGGCAGTTCTGGTCTTTCATGTTTCCAAGGCACGGCAACTTCATACCTCTCACCATCAAACGTGAATGACTCGTTCACTTTGTCAAAGGCTAGTTCCTCATCGGGTGAAAGTGGTCGTTCCACCTGCGGTGTGATCCCAATGGCCTCAAGGCTCCAAAACTGTTTCAGCAGATTGTTCAGTTCTCCATCATTACTCTCTGACCGCTGCATACGATAGGTGTTAAGGTACCCAGTGTTACTTGCTCCCTGTCCCTCAGACATACCAATGCTACCAATTGCTGTCCATCCTAATGGACACAGTCTGGCACTGGGCTCTTTGTCGCCTCCACGAACCTCCTTCATGGGAAACAGCAGGTTGTAATAATCTGAGCCAACGAGAACATCGATTTTACTCCTTTTTCCAAGCTCAGGAAAAGGAATGTTCCTCAAATGTTTCCACTGATCTTTGATCTGGAGCCAGTTGGTTGGTTTCATCCCTCCACAAATACTATTTGACGTCTTCGCTACAATAACTGTGTCTACTTGACCGTCCAAACTCTCCAATCCAATCTCCATGGTAGCTGACATGAGATCAACCTTCTGACCATTTGCAACATTGATGACCACTTTCTCCTTCCGACCTTCCATACCTAACTCCTCCACTACATCCTCGTTAACATAGGATGTATCACTGCCCTCGTCTAAGAAACAATTAACTTGCAAACGTCTCACCCAGGTGCCCTTTCCCCAAACAACGGTAACACAGTCCAAGTTTCTTCGCCTTGTCCCACTTTTTTCTATGTTCCATTCCTTTGAACACATCACATTTCCAAATTGGGTGTTTTTGGTTGCACACTTTACAGGGACGATCGCGTTTTTCTTCTGCAGTCCCAAAATAGGACCTTGACCCCCTCCCTCGTGCATTTCCAACACTGGAAAAACCATGCTTAACTTCCGACGCTTGTACCTGGTACTCAGCTTCCTCCGCAATCCATTGACGCAGTCGTCAAGAGACTCCACTTTTCCCTTTTCTCTAATTGATCTGTAGTACTGGCTGAGTAGAGGCTGAGGGAGTTTTTCTAGCACAATAGCATACAAGGTTCCTCCTTCCAGATCAGAAATCTGCTTATTTTCCTTTAGAGAAACCACAGTTCTCTCCACTATGTCAGCAAATTTTTCTAGCTCTCTTGGATTATCAGCGTTTATTGGCCTCATTTTTCGTAGCTCATCGATATGAGCTTGAACCTGTCGCCTGTTTCCCCCATACTTTCGATTCAACCTTGCCTTAGCCGCTTCATACGCATGCTCCGAGTAACCTAGTCCTTTAACCGTTTCTGCTGCCTCTCCTTCTAAACAACTTTCGAGCCGTAACATTTTAAACTGTGGTGACAAATTCGTTTCACCCACACAACTGGAAAACGCTGCCCACCATGACTGATATTCTCTCTTATCGCCCGAAAACTTCGGAATTCGGATCCGTTCAAGCTGTCTGTTGGCATCGACCACGTGACCATCCTTGCCATGTGCGCCCTCCGATGTGCCGCTCTTGCTGTCCTTGCTCGTGCAGTTGAAATTTCCTTCGATTTCCTTGCTGTTACCTTGCGTTAAAAACAGTCGAGCTCCCTTTGTTTCGTTATCCACACGATCTACCGTAGCATCAGCTTCATCTCCTGTTGAAGCTGCCAGCGATTCTTGTTTGTTTTCTCCGTACGAACTTTGAAGTGAATCCAACAATTCCAATAATTCGTCCTGTCGCTTATCGATGTCCCGTAATCTCTCCGTCATATTTTCCTTTTTCGGCGTTTTCGTCGACAATTCCGCCGCTAATTCGTTCAAATGCTTGGTAAGACTTGACTTGAGGGTTCTTTTTTCCCTCTTGAGTTGTTCTATCTTTTCCTCCATGATTCTTCCAATATCGGTAGACTAATACTCCCGCCGAAAGTTTCCACGCTCGAACGCGTCTCTTGCAAATACCTGAATTTCGGTTCCGATTACACTCCAATTTCTCCACCGATGCGATTATCCGGCTGCCGAAGGACCAAATGTTGATTCCAAAACCAACTAAAATGAACTCAACGATTTTAATTCAGGTATAAGCCACAGAATTACAGTTCTCGCTCCTAAGTGCCGAAGCCCGAGTCAAAGTCCAAAACACTAAGTCACATGACTAGCTGACGTCAGGAGCCTATAACCCGCTGACGCGTAACGCAACGCAAAAATCTCCTCTACATTCCCTTTGAGTTGTAGCTCTTTAAAGTGCTTCCTACAAGCGAAAAATTAACTTTGACAAAACAGTGCTTAGAAAAACAAACTCCGCCCACAAACTTTATACCGTCATTTCTCCGTCAATTTTCACTATTTTTCGATGATTTTTTTTGGATGAAAGTTCATTCCGTAAACCTTATTTTGACGCCCCCAAAAAAAAGTTTCAATAAAATGGTCGATCTGAATGAACTCTGTAACTTTAAATAGCGGTCCTCACTGGTTGTTTTAAATTGTGCAATGTAAATAAAGTTTTGCTATCAAAAGGATTTTAATTTGGTTAACCAAAGGAGTTTGAATTTGTTCTCAGTTTGACAAAGCAACGTGTCAATTCATGAATTATGACACGCAATTCCTGGCACTTTTCCCTGAAGGTCACAACAAATTTAACGCAATACGTGAATAAAGGACACAATGCATCGTTTTCGAAACGAAATTTGCTTTATTTGAACTTTTAGAAATGACTAGTCCGTAATCCAAACGGCCCGCTTGTAAAGTCGTAACCAGCTACTTGTTTCAGTCTAAAGTACAAAAACTATAAGGTCACTGGCACTATATAGCAAAAAAAGTTATACTTTCTTTGGTGCCACATATGGATGATACAGAGGAGCGCTCTCGGTAAGGTAAGCTTTTATGTTTTTATGCCTTATTGAATTTTTTCCTTGATGTTTTCTTCAGGTGGTTTAACTTCGAGAAAGTTGTCCAAGCCTTGGTTGCTAAGAAAACGTATTACTTGGACCTCGAACAACTTAAAACCATAATCAAGAGAGTTTGTTTTATTGAAGACGAGGATGAGGTTGTTACCATGTTGGATTTCTATCATGACCTTGGCATGATTGTCAAACATCGCAACACAGTTATACTTCAAGCTCAGTGGCTAATTGGCGTCTTCAAACAACTTATAACCATTCCTTCATTCAATAACATGGTAAGGAACAAAAAAAATAAGTGCGCATAACCAATGTACTACAGGGGATGACTCCCTAACTTGTATCACATTGATTGGCTGACTTGCACTCCACTTCATACTGATTAAACTGATCTGACGATGATGTAACTTATGCCAGTATGAAAAGAACCCATTTGCCCTGGTGTGATGTCCATAAGCCTCACTCGTACCACTCTGATTCATACCTAGCTTGTGTTGTCATTACCTAAGCTCACTCATCAGTAAAATTGTCATCTTTACTGTCAGGATGTAGCTCTTGTGTTTAAGTGTATATTCAAATGATTGTTCATATGGCACCTTACATGTACCTCACAGCTTATCAAGAGATGCGAGAACCTCTGGATATAGCTCCTTTTGATGTGGCTCACAATAGTTCACAGCATTTTCCATCACTTATACTTTGATGGATCAATACTACAATTCTTTATCAGTTGATGCTACAATAATGACATCAAACAAATATCCAGTCATTGTTGAACAAGTTCTGGTCCCTTTTATGATGTAACAGGTTACCATAGTTTGCTTCGAGTAAGTTGTAAGTTGCGCGGGCAAGTTGCAACTTTCGCGAGCAAGTTCCTTGTTGTCAGTTGCAAATTGCGAATTTTGTGAAAACACGTCCATCGCAATAATACCACCTCGGTTGAGAAAAGAGAGAGAATAATTGCCTTGTGGTCGTCTGGTGTAAAACAAGAACAAATCGCAGGCATTACTGGATTATCAAGGCAAATTGTATCCAATATTGTAAACAGATTTTTACACTGACACGGGACGTATTTTCCCGGTAAACATGGCTGGAAGGAACGAACAGTTTCTACTCCTGATATCATCGTCCGATCCGCAAGTCGAAGCGTTTCTGAAAGCTTCCAATCAGTGTAAACTCTCATTCAAAGAAAATCTAAAAGACTTCACTTTTAAATGTGACACTGATCCTTCAAAAGAAAATCTTGAAGAGCTTGAATGTCTCCAAGCAGAGTATGATGAGTTGTATGATTATATCACACAAGGTGCTATCATTCGCTTCCGCGCAACCTGGTATGAATTAGGTGAGAAAAATAATAAATATTTTTTGAACTTAGAAAAATCTAACAAGATGAAAAGTTGTGTACGGAAAATTTTTACCAATGAGGGAAAGCTGATTCATGATCCGAAGAAAGTCTTGAATGAGTTGGAATCTTTTTATTCTAATCTTTATGATGCTGGAAATTGCGCGGATTCGGTTACTGTATCTTCGTTTCTTAATGACTCTACTAAAATTCCCAATTTAACGGAGGACTTGAGAGATGTTTGTGAAGGCAAGTTAGGATATGGTGAATGCTATAGTGTGCTTCAGACTTTTCATTCCTATCACTATTGATAAATGTTTCCAGCGCCACATCTTTATTAAAGAAATAAAAAACGCGCCGAGTGCATTATTGAGTTATAAAGCACGCGGGAATTTTTAAGAACACGAGAGAAGTGCAGAGAAGCACGAGCCAAAGGCGAGTGCTTCTAGCACTTCTCGAGAGTTCTTAAAAATTCCCAAGTGCTTATATAACTCAATAATGCACGAGGAAGAAGTTTTTTATTTCTTTTATAAAATAAAAGCGGTTAAAATGAACCTTACGTCACGCGCGTGCTTTATCGAGTTATAATGAACTCGGTTTAACCAATCACAGCGCGCGCATTTCCTTGAGCATTTTATAAATGATATTATTATTTGTTCGTTGTCCACGCCTTTAAGAACTGGTATAACTTTCTTCGCGCGATAGAGAAGCTCGTTGTATTCGCCAAGTGGCTCGTCAACGTAGAAACTCGCAAATCGATCTTCATTATATTGTAGCAGCACTTGAAACATGTTGGCAAACTCGAACGAGTCCCAACCGCGAGGAACGAAGTGAAGCGAGGAACTTGCTCGCTTAACTTGCAACTTGCTCGAAGCAAACTGTCAATCAAAATACCAATGTCGTGGCGGAAGTTTGCAAAGTTGCCCGCAAAAGAACATCCGGTTTGATTGTAAGGCGTTTCATTTATTTTGTTTTTGTTTGTTTTCGGTTTTTTTAGGAACCCAGATATTCTAAGTTGTGGAAAGCAATGGAAACAACAGGTGTCCTTAGTGTGGACCTTGTTGACCGCGTGTTTTCTAAATGTTGTCAGGAAGGCCTGACCAGGGAAGACATCTTGAACATGATGGAACGGTTTGCATTGATCGTCAAGTTTGCCACCTCTCCATCATGTGAAATGTACTTTGTACCATGTCAACTAAGGACACCACCTGGAGACCTTTGTAAAATAGAGCCCTCGCCTTCAGATCCATGTCCACTGTACCTTCACTTTCTAGGAGGTTTTGTGCCTCATGGTCTTTTTTCACAGCTTGTATCACGATGTACCAGATGGTGCTGTGAGAGTGGATTTAAGCGGTCGCCTAACTTGTTCGATGGAGCAGCTCGGTTCTTCATTGAGGAGGAGTTTATTCATCAGTTGATCCTTGTTTGCAAGAAAAGGTTCATTAAGATTGTTTTGAAGCAAATGAAGCAAGAACACAAGGTGCCATTAGCTAACGCTAAAGTAGAAGAAGTAATATTTATGGTGCGAAGGTTTTTAGAAGACACAATGCAAAATTTGTCACGCGAACTACCCTGGCTAAAAAACTTGACGTACGAATTATGTGTCGAATGTCCTTACTGTCTGAGGGAACAGGAAAACAAATGTCATAATCATGGAGAGGCGTCCTGCACCCACGAGGACTGTATGTGCCCTCTGAAAGTTCCGCCAGATGGGCTACTGAGCTACTGCCCAAACAGCTTTTGCGATGAAATTCTAAGGCTTCCTCAACTTGAAAAGTGGTTCTCGATCAGAGGTGAGGCCCTAGAGTTCCCATATGTCTGTTGGGGTCTTGAACAAGTATTTGCTTGTGGTGATGACCGTGTATATAGTGTATATGTGTTTAAGTAGTAATAAACCACATAGTTTAGCTATTGTTAAGTTCGAAATGACACGGGCTGTCTTCATAATGGCTTTCAAACTAGGGAGTCAAGGGAGAAAAGAACATTTTTAGAGATATGAAAAATACACACTGCCCTTTGGAGAAACGGTTTCATTTTTAGCAGTCCAATCGTGTGAAACTACCTGGAAAATATAACGTAAGGTTGTAACAGTAAGTAAAGGGTAAACTGAAAATGACTTAGTTTCGCAGAGCTTAGAATTCGGAAATATGTTGACATAAAAATAAGGTTTAATTTTACAGTTGATATACAGTAAACTGTCTTTAAACCGGACGCCATTTAGATCAGCTCTAGCTGTCCGCGCTAGAGAGGTGTCCGTCTTATAGAGGGTTTAGTTACAGACAATTAAGTGTAATTCAGCCGGAACCAGCCTGCCTCTGATGTCCATCTTACAGGGATGTCAGCCTTACAGAGGTGTCCACCTTACAGGGGTGTCCACCTTACAGGGGTGTCCACCGTACAGGGGTGTCCGCCTTACAGGGGTGTCCGCCTTACAGGGGTGTCCGTCTTACAGGGATGTCCACCTTACAGGGATGTCCGCCTTACAGGGGTGTCCGCCTTACAGGGGTGTCCGTCTTACAGGGGTGTCCACCTTACAGGGGTGTCCACCTTACAGAGGTGTCCACCGTACAGGGGTGTCCGCCTTACAGGGGTGTCCGCCTTACAGGGGTGTCCGTCTTACAGGGATGTCCGCCTTACAGGGGTGTCCGCCTTACAGGGGTGTCCGTCTTACAGGGGTGTCCACCTTACAGGGGTGTCCGCCTTACAGGGTGTCCGCTTTACAGGGGTGTCCGCCTTACAGGGGTGTCCACCTAACAGGGGTGTCCACCTAACAGGGGTGTCCGCCTTACAGGGTGTCCGCCTTACAGGGGTGTCCGCTTTGAGAGAATTGACTGTATACAGGAACAATAACAAAAAGCAAATCCGTATCGGCTGCGACTAGTATCACCACCCTCTATTTGGGTATTGAGAAGCTTGTGAGTACCTTTGGATTTGCCTTTGAAGGTGGGCATCTGCAAGAAATTGAACGTGTAATTAACTTCTTTAAAGTTAACCTAAATCTCCATGGCATTTATGAGGAAGTTCCTGTCACTTGATGATAATAAAGCTGCAGGGAATGGGGAAAAGCAACATAAAATATTGCTCTCATAAATGTTTTCAGATATCGCCAATGAAGAAGGGCAAATATCTGCTGAATCAAAGGAAGGATCTTCGTGTTCCACTTCTCAGCTTCCTGAGAAAATAGATCATCCAGGTAACAAAACTATTATATTTAGGTTTTTATCTCAGTGATGAAATATGTCTTTTGTCCCAGTACATATATGTATCTTATTTTGAAAAAAATATATAATCTAACATAATTAATATTCTTATATTTGTGTTCTTATATTTTTTCTTTAGAGTTTTTCTTCCATCGGCCTAGACACAAAGAAATAAAAGAGTATTCATTTTTATCGGTTTTATATACTTTAAGATAAAATACCTATACTACTAGACATGAGCACCTTTGTATCTCTTGCATCACCCGTAAATGTAATAACAGCCATGAAAGTAATACTCACTATAAATGTAATGTACATCAATCAATCAAGAAGCCCTTTGCACCCACGCGAGTTCCGTTGAGATTTGGCACGGCAAGATTTAGCTTGGAAAGAGGTTCGAACGACAGAGATATGCAAAATAGGTACACATAGCTCAAGGTGAGTGTGAAAAGTTGGATATGACGGTAAAGATTAAATAAACACGCACGTTCACGATCATACAATTTTTCTTTGCAATCAGGGTACTTTATACTCCGGATTCTCCGTTGTATAAACGGGAAAACGAATCTGGTGCCAGAAGTCACCGGATTCGCAACAATCTTTAATTCTTCTTGATAAACCTTCTAGCTGATCAAACACGCACAAACCGTGAAGCGTTATGTGGTCATGATGGAGTGGATAAATGCATTTCACAGAGAACAAGCCAGGTACATAATGAAATCCAATTTCTAGCAATGCAGTACGTTGGGAAGGGAAAATTATATGTCATTAATGGATTTAGCCTATTGTCTCTGTTTAACAAGATGCAGCTTAATATGTACATGTGCATTAGTCAGATTAGGCTGTTTAAATATCCAAAACAGGGTCCCTTTATGTCTTCGTTTAGTGAAAAAGTTGTAATTTGAACTTCGTGTGAAATTGAACCAAAGTAGTTTCCCCCGCTTCACTTCATGTATTAAAAAGACACTGTCTCACCTAAGTAAAAAACATTCCCTTGCTTTATTTCCCTGTTATATCGCCAAATGCCACCAAATATACAACTTAATTGGATAAAAAGATTTCTATAAAGCAAAACAGACGCAATAGTTTGGGGAAAAAAACGCAGAATTGCAAGGATGGAAACGGATAACAGTTCATCAATTTGATTTTATGAGAGGCAGTCAGGAAATCAAAGTTGCCATTCTGGTGGAAATTTGACTTTTCTAGCCGTTATTTTGTCTCTTTAGTTAATGTTTCTTTGCTTTCATCACTTTCTCAAGCTTAAAGCAATCTCCTAACCATTATCATGAAAACACCATACCGTTGACCGTTGATTGCCTTGACATCTCAAATTTTCCTTCTCTCAAACACAAACAGTTTCGTATTTCCTCTGACATTTCAAGTTGTCAGGATTTTAATGAAGTACACTTCACAATAATTTTACCATCCCGTATTTCAACAGTAGGGTTTGTTCCTTTTCCCCAGATTCAAAAAATAGAGTAGGGCCCAGGTCGCACTTAAGAAATTTTCTAATGTGACCGGTGTTTCGTAAATTTAAAAAAACAAATGGAATTTCCGGCTAATCTTCAAAGACGCTGTAGTGTATGGGTGGGGCAGACCCATTTTGAAAAAATCGAGGAAAACCAAAGAAACCGCTTCCGGAGCTGTCATCGCTAATCGATTTGACCCAGATATAGAGAAAAGGTGTGTGAGATGGCTGAGTATGTTACCAGTCAATTTTTGTTTTATCGAGGTTTTACGCGAGAAGAAAATAAACACCGACGAGTAAAAATGAATAGCCGTGTTACACCGTGACACCTTCTCACTAAATAAATTGTTTATTGTGTGACAGAAGTCGTCTCCCAAGTCTATGTTTTCGCAAACGTTTACCCTAGCACGTACTTATGTAGAAGGGTGCACGTGATATCGTGTCATATTTGCACTCGTCTTGGTGCGTATTCGCACTGTAAACTGCTATGTCCAATAATAATGACCTGTATTCAATATTCAATCGACGGGAACTTTGTCATTGCGCGTATGTTTTCGACAGCATGGACGGACAGTGCGACCCTAAAATGTTATCAAATTTTTGGAACTTCCGTTTGCGTTTTCAAATATTTGGAAATGTTTGCACGGGCTAATTTTTGTTTTTGACTGTAGTGCGACCAGGCCCAAGGCAATGACTGGACCTAATGTTTCACATTGTTATTGCTGCCGAGCAGAAATTGTACACTTTTTCGTCGCATAATAACATACCGTAATAACTTTTGGGAAATTTGGTTACTTTGAAGCTTGGCCTACTGGAGAAGATTCAAGTATCTTTCAAATTTTGATTCCGTTACAGGAATTGCATCCTTTCACCTCACTCGACGCAGCACAAAGTCGCTCAGGGCATTCTGCTGAAACATTAAAAGTTGCTTTCCTGGCTAGCGAGTGGGGATCATCTAAGGGTGGCCTGTCAACCATTAACAGAACACTCGCCATTCTCTTGGCAAAACACTCTAAAGTAACTGCCACTCTCTTAGTCCCCCAGTTTGTATGCAGTGAAGAGGACAAGAGAACTGCTCAAAGTCACAACATTTCTGTCAGAGAAGCGCAGCGTCGCCCAGGCTTCAGTGATCCCCTTGACTGGTTGAGCTTTCCACCAAGAGACCTTACCATTGACATTGTCGTAGGTCATGGTGCAAAGCTGGGTAAACAAGCTCAAGTTATCAGAGAGAACTACGGTTGTAAGTGGGTTCAGGTCGTTCATACGGTACCTGAAGAACTGGCTATGCACAAGAACTACCCTAGAGCCATAGCCAAAGGTGAAGAGAAGAACAGAGCTGAAGTCGACCTGTGCAATATTGCAGATCTTGTTGTGGCAGTTGGGCCCAAGGTGGCACAAGCTTTTTTATCCTACCTACGTTCTTCTCATCAAAATGTCTTCCAGCTTACACCTGGCACTTTTGAAGATTTTGCAGATGTGAAACACTCTGAACAGGAGACTGCCAAGTTTAAGGTGTTAACGTTTGGCCGCGGTGATTCTGAAGACCTCAGCGTCAAAGGATACGACATTGCTGCCAGTGCAATAGTTGAATTGAAAGACAGTTCTTATTGTCTGATCTTTGTGGGTGCATCTGATGGAATGCAGGACGAAGTCGCAGAAACCTTACTCCAGACTGGCATTTCAAGAAACCAGCTGATTGTCAGATCATATGTACAAAACAAGGAAAGATTGATAGAGTTATTTTGTGAAGTCGATGTCGCCATCATGCCATCGAGAACGGAGGGATTTGGCTTGACAGCACTGGAAGCCATGTCAGCTGGTCTTCCCATTCTGGTGAGTGGAAACTCTGGGTTCGGAGAAGCACTGCGTGGTCTTCCATTTGGCATGTCGTGTGTGATTGAGTCTGATGACCCCAAAGATTGGGCCAAGGCAATCGCTGCTCTCCGTCACAAACCTAGAACACAGCGGTTTCAAGAGATCCAAACACTTCAGAGGAGCTATAAAGAGGCATACAACTGGGAGACGCAATGTAAATCCCTTGTTGAAAGGATGTGGAAGACGGT
The DNA here is from genome assembly GCA_022457155.1 of Cladopsammia gracilis. Taxonomy (NCBI): domain Eukaryota; kingdom Metazoa; phylum Cnidaria; class Anthozoa; order Scleractinia; family Dendrophylliidae; genus Cladopsammia; species Cladopsammia gracilis. The sequence goes on along the minus strand of JAJGOT010000102.1, from coordinate 223,503 downwards.
TTCTGGTAATAATTTAAACTTAACTAAAATAATTTATATGCATGTTTCAAGTGTCTATTCATCACCACGATCATGTTTTTTTCTCTCCTGAAATATGATCTATCGTGTGATTATTACGTGTTTTACTGCTAAGTGAGCTTAAAAAACTGACAGTTTGTTTGTGTTGACGTTATTCCATACATCATACACCATGTAGGTGTTGCTAAATGGATAATTGAAGCAAATGTATGTGCGAAGCCTATAATATTATAACGTTTATAAGAATTGTGTACATAACTTATAAAAAGCTTCTTGTTTATTCTCGTATATAGGTGTAGAAAAACCTACCAAACACAAGTCATCTGTCAAGAGTTGTACCGTAGATGATACAGCTGGGCAGACAGCGAGTGATACCCTATGGCGCGGTTTCCCTATCAAAAATAATATTGGGTGTGCAATGGCAATTATTGCATTTTAGCTTTCAATTTTTTCTCAATAAAATGAAATTATTGGATCTCTTTATGTGGTAATTATTCAAATGTTGCACACCCAATGTCGACTTGCACACCTAATGTTATCTTGCACACCTAAAGTTGTGTTGCACACCTGATGTCGACTTGCACACCTAATGTCGACTTGCACACCTAATGTCGAGTTGCACACCTAATGTCGACTTGCACACCTAACAACGACTTGCACACCTAATAACGACTTACACACCTATGACGACTTGCACATCTAATGACGACTCAACTCCTGAGCGTGAAGTTAAATACCGAACCGCTGACCATCGAAACGAACGTTTTATGGGGCCTTACATGGAGTACTAACCTGGAGCAGATGGAAAACATGGCAGCGTCGGGAACGAGAATGGAAATTGGTTTGATCGAGCTCTCAACCTTATCAATCAAGCTGTTGGCATGTTGTGGGAAGGTGTAATGCAACCATGCCAAGGGTCTCTATGTCTAAAAAACAAGTCCAGACCCATGTAATAGCGTGACATCTAGTGCGTAATGTTATTGCAATTCTCAAGCCAGTTATTAGCATGTTTCGGAAATTTCCCCCGAAGGCAATCGAGCGTTCTGTTCGATGCAAATGAATTTTTGCTAAAGTTGTGCCATGCATATGGAACTAGAAAACAATACCCGTGGATAATGAGGACGCTCACTTGTAAACACAAAATCTGAGTTAAAATGTGGTACATCAGAGGCCCTATTTTATTGCCTTACATGTTTTCAATGTCCTTGAACTTGCAGGCCATATAAATTGATGATAAATCTCGAGATTGTCAAATTTAAAAAAAAAATTATGAAGCGATTTCCAAATTATCATCACATTTGTAGGCGTAGACCAAATTACATACAAAAATGGCAACAAGAGCACTGAGCTGAACGCACACCAATCAAATCTCTCTTTCTCGCAATCGACCAAAGCAATCCCCCTCACTTTTTCACACACGATCTCAGATGGAATCAAACTACTACGACATGAAACTGCATTCCCAAGGCGCTTTGTTTTCTTTAGATATTAGCCAATTATGTCGATAGTATGTTTTTCACTGTATTTATAATCCCAAACACTTCATCCCCAAAAATTTCTAAAACGCTCTTATAGAATTTGTTCAATCTTTGCCATAATAGAGGCGGCTATGGGAGGTACAAGCTCCATTAAGCGATTACCGAAAAAACCTCCTGGTTCCGAGAAATAAGACGGCAAGTAAAAACCGTCATGACGTTGCTATGGCAGCTCCGATGTTTATACAACACTGATCTTAACAAATTTTCATCTATATCTAATACAGCTGTGGTGACCATTTTTCCATAGCATTGTTAATGGCGTCGTAGTTAATGCTCAAACTTGGGGGGTATCGCCCCCCAAAAATCCATTCGAGCCACCTTAAGTGAGGCCAGTCCAGCGGCGCTTAGACGTAACTCCCATCACAAGGTAACTCCTTCAATTTACACAGTGGGGTTTTAATTCGTGGACGGGTGTTATGAAAACTAAGACCCTCGAAAACTAAGACCTAAGACCCATCAAAGTTTTCGTGATCACGAAAACTAAGACCCCTAAAATCCATTCTGTCGAGTTATGAAGTTGAATTATGACCGTTCCAAGTCTAATCCACCAAATTATCTTCTTCCGATCCGTTTCTTCAAATTTGAAGTTATATTTAGGGGTACATTTAGGGGTCTTAGTTTTCGAGGGTCTTAGTTTTCGTAACACCCGTCCACGAATTCAATTGGACTGTGTGATGAGAGTTACGTGTAAGCTCCGCTGGACTGGCCTCACGTACACGATCGCCTGCCCCAGGGTTTCTTTCAGGAAGGGTACCGTATATCCTAAAGGAGGCATTGGTATTACTTCTAAGCTTCTTCTGGCACCAGCTGCACTTAGTATTTTAAAAGAACTTTGGACATCTTTTAGCTTGGGGAAGTGATTTTCCATTGTACTTCTCAAACTCATTAATAATTCATGACGAGAACACAAAGGAAATCACTACCGTGAAGGAGGTTTTGAAATCGTTTCTTAATTTGCATAGATTTTGGCGATTTTATTCCTTCGTTTTCTCCGCATTTAACGATCAGTTTGAGAAGCTATATCAAACACTCGAAACAGTGTTTCATCAGATTTCCAAACACCTTGAAGTGGTTTAAAAAAACTCGGCTGCGCCTCGTTTTTCCAATCCACTTCTCGGTGTTTGGAAATCTGATGAAACACTGTTCCTCGTGTTTGATATATTACCTCTCACGTGCTCAAATGAACCATTCTTGTTGCTCCTTTAATACTCTTTTATTGTCTTGCTGTGGCACATAATTGTTATCTTTTTCAGATAAACAGACGTGTGTGTCCACGAGTCTTTCGGCTTAAAACGTTGATACGATATTCCCGTTTGCTTTGGTTTCCACGGACTTTGACGGCTCAATTGCGAGCAAGATGGTCTCATGAAACCAGGAAAAAGCCTGGAGAGTTCTGTCGGGCTTCTTACAGAACCTGCACCACTCGAAGTGTTTCCTGAGGGCAGATGCTGAATTTTGCTGTAAGAGCTTCCTTCCCCTTGGCTTTCTGATGTATTACCTTCCCACAACATGTCAACAGCTTGATTGATAAGGTTGAGAGCTCGATCAAACCAATTTTCATTCTCGTTCCCGAAGCTGCCATGTTTTCCATCTGCTCCAGGTTAGTACTCCATGTAAGGCCCCATAAAACGTTCCTTTCGATGGTCAGCGGTTCGGTATTTAACTTCACGCTCAGGAGTTGAGTCGTCATTAGGTGTGCAAGTCGTCATTAGGTGTGTAAGTCGTCATTAGGTGTGCAAGTCGTTGTTAGGTGTGCAAGTCGACATCAGGTGTGCAACTCGACATTGGGTGTGCAAGTCGACATTAGGTGTGCAACACAACTTTAGGTGTGCAAGATAACATTAGGTGTGCAAGTCGACATTGGGTGTGCAACACAACTTTAGGTGTGCAAGTCGACATTGGGCGTGCAACATTTGAATAATTACCACATAAAGAGATCCAATAATTTCATTTTATTGAGAAAAAATTGAAAGCTAAAATGCAATAATTGCCATTGACACCCAATATTATTTTTGATAGGGAAACCGCGCCATAATACCCACCTTCCCCAGGGTAAAGATCAAAACAATGTTTTCATTGCTTATCTCTCAACCTCATTAAAAATTCACCAAGTTTGGACAAAGAAAATCATAAGCGTGACGGTGATTTTGAAACCCGATGTTAACCCTATTTTGCCTGTGCGGGGTGGGGGGCACAAAGTGCCGCATTAACTTTCAACATTCATAACTTCCTTAATCTGTATTGAAACGCCATCAAACTTTGTGAATTTTCGCGTTCGATTGAAAGGAGAACGCAATCCTAATCTGGCCAGGCGCGAAGAATCGAGATTTTTTGGAGGGATGTACCTTTTCTGCGCCATTTTGAATAATTACAGATTCTATGTCACGTGCTCTAGCCAGGCGGCAACAATCGAGATTTTTTGGAGGGATGTACCTTTTCTGCGCCATTTTGAATAATTACAGATCACTCGGTTCATTTGGTTTCTGACTACATCGGGTCATTTGGCACAAATATGGCCACCGAGCATAGGGGCTCAGTTCATTTGTTTTGTATACGTGACCGCCATGGGCGAGAGCAGAATGGCTCGGTTGATTTGGTTTGGAATGACTCGGTTGATTTGCTTTGTTGTTTAGCAATTTCAGCAATTCAAAGCAGGACGGCAGCAAAACTGTTCGGTCTGTTGTTGCTCGGACGCCGACGTCGAACTTTCCATATGCTCTTGGAGTAGTAAACACTATCCTGGTAAGGCTTTGACAATTTATAGCGATGAACTTTTTAAGACACATCGAATAAATTGTCAAAGGCTAAACAGGATACTGTTTACTACTCCAAAGGTTCGTTGCGTGGTGCTTGAATCGGGAGAGTGGCGATTTTCTGTTCGTGGTTTAAGACGCTGTGGTGATTTTCGGTAAATGTAATCATTTTTTCCAATTTCATTCGATGTTTCTTAAAAAGTTCATCGCTGTAAATTGTCAAACCTAAACAGGATACTGTTTACTACTCCAAAGGTTCGTTGCGTGGTACTTGAATTGAGACACTTGAAACGGGACTGGCGATTTTCTGTTCGTGGTATGTAAAACGCTGTGATGATTTTCGGTAAGTGTAATCATTTTTTCCAATTTCATTCGATGTTTCTTAAAACGTTCATCGCTATAAATTGTCAAAACCTTACCAGGATAGTGTTTACTACTCCAAGAGCATATGGAAAGCTCGACGTCGGCGTCCGAGCAACAACAGACCGAACAGCTTTGCTGCCGTCCTGCTTTGAATTGCTGAAATTGCTAAACAACAAAGCAAATCAACCGAGTCATTCCAAACCAAATCAACTGAGCCATTCTTCTCTCGCCCATGGCGGTCTACCCTGGGTACCAGAGGCTTGTCTCGCGCTCTCATCTCTCTCATATTACACGCCTCTTATGTCTCTTATATTTTCGCCGCTCGACAAGCCTCTGGACCAGAGCGCGATTTCTTTGATAGCGCCGAGCCAATAACGATCTCGCTTATACGAAAACATCCAGAATCTGGATGTTTTGCTGATTGGCTCCTGATGGCCTCCTACGGGATGTTGGATGTTTCAAGCATTGCGAGTGAGACAGGGTTGTTGAGTGAGACAGGGTTGTCCCTTATCGCCTTTTCTCTTTATTTTAACTTCAGAAATTATTGTAATTCTGAAACTTTCACCTCTTATTTTATCAAATAAATGTCTCTAAAATGTTCCTCGGGATTTCTCTGAGGTTAAAATGTTTATATAAAACTAAAATGTTTATATAAAACGACGTTTCGATCAGTTTTACTGATCTTCTTCAGGTTCTTCTTAAAATGTTTTCAAAATGGCGGATCGCTTTCTTGTTTTCAGCTTGGTAACCGTGCATGACACTTCGTGATTATTATACAACATGTAAATGTTGATGTGAAAGCGCGGGAACGCAGTAGTGCAGCAGTTGTTCACAGTTAGTCATTGTCTACTACCATTTTTTTCCTCATCAAAGAACGAGTTTAGAACTGGTCTCCATGTTTCGATGTGGTCAAAATTGTTTACGACTTCCATCCCACAATGTTTTTGGCGTAAGGACTCGATTCCCTCTAGAACTTTTCTTTGTTTCAGGCCTCTTTCCCTTGCTATGATCTTCGTGTTTGCCCAATCCACATCACTTCGGCACTCAACAGCATGTCGTGCTAGGCCCCCATCTTCCTTGCCCATCCGTTTCTCGGCCGACTGACAAATGAAGACCTTCGCAAAGGAAACACTCAGTCGGCCGAGAAACGGATGGGCAATGTTTCAAAGAGAGTATAAATCAAGCGCATTTCAGTCACTGCTCCGCTTTGTAGTTGAGAATTGACGGTTTTTCCGGAGCTCTAATCTGTTTATCTCCATTGTCATTTGTGCAGTACGTGTTCTCACTACATTGTAATGAGTTTCACAGTCTTGCGACTGTTTTGTTTATGCCATGATATATATGATTTCTATATGTTTCGATATGTTTCTTTCCATGCGGTTAACTCTTTGAGGGTAGCTTCATATCTCTCGATTCTTCTGAAACATTTCTTGCATAAAATGTGCGGTCCGACCGATAGGTTGTCGTCTTCAACCACGAAAAGTTCGGCATTCTCGGTAAAATATTTTCCTTCTCCAATTTACCCCCAACTAGACTAAAACCACCTCCATTCACGTGAACTCCTGATCCACATATTCTACATCAGGACGTCGAATTCGAAGGTGGAACTTTTTTCTACCAAGACCGCGTATTACAAACAGCATTTGACAGCTAGTGACAGCTAGTATGTACATGTAATTGAAAACCCACATCTCTCATTCCTCCATGTGCCTGTTACATGTGATCTGTAGGACACATCGGAAAGGTCAAGGTTTATCCAGCACGGTAAATCAAGGCGCTCTTTGCCAGAGGTTCTCTCGCGGCTTCGCCGCTCGTTTCAGGCCTTCGGCCGACAATTCTAACGAAAGCGTGCCGCGAGAGTACCTCTGACACCCAGGGTAATGGCGGTCACGTATACAAAGCAAATAAACTGAGCTCTTTTGCTCAGTGGCCATATTTGCGCTAAATGACCCGATGTAGTCAGAAACCAAATTTAAAACAAGTTCAAACATTAAACAATGGAGATCAGTCTACAGAATGTATAATAAACAAAGCGCCTGTCGTACAAGCTGGGTAAAGTTGAACGCACTTCACTTATCTTCGATAACTCCTATTCCTAAAATTTATCTGGCAACAATTTGATATGACATTTTATTGATCACGTGACATGATGTTTCCATAGCAACAAGATTTTGACAGCCATGTTTTTTGTCATTTGCATATTTTTACCTTTGAATGAAGAAAAACAATGTTTATTGGTATAAATTATAAATTTTTACGTCATTTAATGTTTATTTATTTGTTTTGATTAATTTTGAGTCAAAATTTCAGAGATCCAAGATGGCGGATTCAAGATGGCGGCCGTATAACTTATTACCTATTAAGAAAATTATTATTCGGTGGAATGCTCTGGAAAATCAGATGAGATCAATTCAAGATGTTGATGCTTTTAAAAAGTCACTTAAGTGTATTTTTAAGCCACATATATTATAATGATGTGCTTTGAAATTTTATTGTTATAAATACGTAGAATTCTTATATTGTCTTATTAATTGTAATTAGTTAGGAAATTTTAGTTTTATTGTTTGTACACGACCACATCAGCTTTTGCTGCATTTTTATCGTGTTTAAATAAATGCTGTTATTATTATTATTATTAACTACGTCATATGACGTCATCGTTCCATGTGCGGGCTGCAAAGGAGGCAGTTTTGGACTTACTACGCACCCTCTAGGTTTCATTGTCATAGCCTTAATATTCTTGAAGTTACGAGGCTCAGGAACTCAAAAAGAGCCCAGTCAAAATAGGGTTAACTAGCATAGATTTTGGCGATGTTATTCCTTCATTTGCTATGTATTTAATGATCAGTTTGAGAAGCTATATCAAACACTCGAAAGAGTGTTTCATCAGGTATCCAAACACCTTGAAGTCGGTTAAAAAAAAACTCGGCGCCCTCTCTTTGTTTGGATATCCTGATGAAACACTCTTTCTTGTGTTCGATATATTACATAATACAGAAAGTGAGTTTGTTTGGTACTTTAAAACCTGCAAATTTAAGAAACCAATGAAAGATGCTTTGTCTTGTGCAATTGTCTGTCATGTCAATGGCATAGTTGATAAGAAAAAGAGACGGTCTTTTAGGTTAAAATCATTCCATTATAACACAATGTAGTTGTGACAAATCTTGTAAATCCGTCCATTGTTATTTTCCTTTTTTTAAATCTTGGTGTAGAAAGAGCCCCAGGGCATGAAGCTCCAGTGAACAATTACGAAGAAGATGGTGCAATTAGGGAGATGACTCAGGGTATGTGTGTCATTCCACTTTTGCCAATAAATCCAAACCCAGTATTGTATCAGAAAGTGATCTCATTTTGCTATTGGAAGATACCGCTTTCGTAAGCTACAAAACGTCAAAATAAACACATAAAAACAAAGTTTAACAACATGGCAGTGATTTTAAGAGTTTTTATTTGATTTTTATCAATTTCAATTTCACCTTTCGTTTGGCTAGTTTTATTAACCGATACGGCCATTACAGATCCACAGTGCACCACACAAACAGGGGATGGTAAGCCGGTGCTTAAAGGAAATACGTTCTCATGTGCAATCATCTTGTTATTCCCATGACAGGGTTTTAACTCGCAAAAACACGAAGCGTTACATGAGTTATGGCAGTGGGACAAACCTTCACTCGATTGCTCGCTTGATCGGCTGTTAACATTGAGCCCGTGATATGTGGTCACCTGTCTTACCCATGGGGACGGTGTTGGAGGGAGGGGGAGGTAGACGCAAGGGGTGGGGGTCGGTGGGACAAAACGCCAAGGAGAGGGGAGGATCGGTGAGCAATGAGTCCGTGATGTGTACTGGTCACCTTCTTTCCCCATTGGGACGACGTTGGAGGGAGGGGAGGGTGGGGAGTTGGACGCAAGGGGTGGGGGTCGGTGATTAAAAACGTCTAAAAGAGGGGAGGATCCGAACGTTTCGTATTCACGAGTTGGCTCACAGGAGCCTTTGACCTTTTTAAAACCTAGGTGGAGAAGGAACCCCAGGGCATGAAGCTCCGGTGAACAATTGTGAAGAAGATGCTACAATTAGGAAGATAACTCATGGTATGTGTGTCATTGCATGATTTGCAAATAAATCCAAACCTCGTATTTTAAAAGAAAGTGATCTCATTTTGCACTGTGAACCATGGTGACATGGTAACCGGTAGGACAGAGCTGTTCAACGTTGTTGATGGACATTCATCATGGAGTACATACCTAACAAACATGGCAGAAGACGGCACATGGGGTGACCATGTGATTCTCCATGGTGCGGCAAACTGCTTTGGAACATGCATTCATGTGGTCAGCAGTCTATCGCATCACAATGATGTAATCATCAACCCAGAGCGTGATGTTGCCAGCAGCAACCCGCTTGTGCTGGGTCACGTGCGTGAGCTTCCCTATGTTAGCCTTATTCCACCCATTCCAGCAGGTAAAGGTGTTTTCTCAGTGCAATTTAAGGTTTGCAAACTCGCGTTTTCAAATGCAATTTTTTTTTTCCTTTTTTTAAATTTTTTAATGTATTTTGTTTAAGCAAACTGTTACTATCCTGCGTGCAGATATTTCCTTTCTCTTTTGCTTCACGCGTGAAGCAAAGGAAATGTGAGACATCTGTACGCAGGCTGACGGTTGGCAAGAGATAGAGAGTAGTTTCTTACTTGTTACAGTTTACAATTTTCAATTCACATTTCGACCCGGAATTGAAACTTTTGAAGCTCGCTTACCTTAATTGATCATACTGATATGTACTTCAGCATCTTTTTTTGCTGGATTTTTTTTTATTTAAACGTTCTACATTAATTTAAAAAAGTCGCGCACCCGAGCCAAAAGGCTCATAACGGCCGGAGCTTAAACCCGGTTTCTATAGCATGAAGCGACTAGGAATATTGCTACTCCCCCCTGGATGGGATGCTAGTCCATCGCAGGGTTACCCCCAGCATTTTGTCGCCGGTACCCATTTATACACCTGGGTGGAGAGAGACAGTGTGGAGTAAAGTTTCTTGTCTAAGGAAACAACACGACGGCAGAGACCAAGCTTCGAACCACCGACCTTCAGGTTGAAAGTCCGACGCACTAACCACTACACCACCGTGCCGCCCACAAGATTCGCGACTTTTTCAGTGTGTCTCACTGTAGTTGCACAATATTATAGCGTATGTTTGTTCGTTCATGATAAAAGGGTAATTGTATGATTGCTCAAGACGTTCAGTGACGATATACACTCGCCTTTATATCAATTGTAGCATAAATTATTCGTTATTGCACTTGCACTCATATAATTGCCAATTCTTATTCATGCAGTTTTCTTTTTGCTGTTGTAGTTAAAGAGGGAAGTCCATCTGATGACAAGCTAGGAGAAGAATTTGACCAAGGAAGGCTCCATAGGTTTCGTAAAGACAAAACCAAATGCGTTGTGTCATGAATATGTAAATCGTGCAGATTTAGCGGAGAAAATTTGTTGCAGCTGTGAACCATAAAAATTAAGCTGCACAGCATTCAAAACGTTTTCAAATGAAAAATGAAAGTTTGTTAACCATTTTGGATACTTAAGACGATTTATTTTCACAGAAAAAAAATAACAAAAATAAACCAAGAATTTTCTAGTACCCAAGAAAGGGCTCTTAGGGCTGTGTATTGTGACAAGCAATCAAGCAACAGACAATTACTTACCATTAGGCCATGGACGACTGCAGGATATAGCTATCCTCATGTATAAGTTTAACACTAAATACATCCCCTAGCTATATAAGTAACCTTTTTAAAAGTTCTAGCACTAATTATAACTTACACAATAATGATTTTGCCTTGCCTAGATTCAATACTGTCACTTTTGCAAGCACTCACTTAGATACATGGGACCCCGTATGTGGGTCTCTGTTCCTTAAGGTTACAGTGTACCTTCAGATCGAAAATTTATTGAAAATTTTTTTTTGGCGTTAAAATAAAGCCTACAGAATGAACTTTCATCCAAAAAAAAGAAGTATAGAAAAATAGTGAAAATTGACGGAGAAATGACGGTATAACTTTTGTGGGCGGAGTTTGTTTATTAAGCGATATGTTTTTTTAAGCGCCGTTTTCTCAAAGTTTATTTTTCGCTTGTTGGGGATACTTTAAAGAGCTACAACTCAAAGGGAATTTGTTCGATTTTCCTTAAATTTGGACAGAAGCTAGGCTAACATATAATCAACAAAAACGTGTCGGCGAATTTCTTAATTCCGAAAACTTTTTCGTCAAGAGGCATTTCCGTGCGATCATTCCAATTTTATTTCTCCCCTTTCCGAAAATATTCTGTAACTTTTCACTGCAATTGAATTAGGAAAATCGCCGACACGTTTTTTTAGCGCTTCGTGTCCGGAAACCCGAGAACAAATCAAATTAACAAAATATAATAATCGCTTTGAGTTATAGCGTTTTAAAGCTGATTCGGACTTTCGAATATAGACGTCGTAAAAAATTCGACAATTCATTTTATTACCAAATGGTTTCCATATTTAGATAGCCAGCTCTATAAGCTTTAATTTGATATCTGGGTTTAGGTATATTAAGTGTAATCTTAAGACGCTAGAGCTCTTATACTGGAGACACCCCCGAAGGTACACTGTAACCTTAATAACAGAGAATCAGTTACATTGTTATATAGCTGGAGTTTTTCTCAATACAACGCGTGCGTTCATTGGTTGATTCATGGTCACGTGACATCTAACAAACAAACTGTTTGCCGCCAAATGAGCGCCAAACGTCCATGAGCGGGCAACATTTGCGAAAGCGGGCAACGTTTTTGACGTCAGAGGATAAAAGTGCACTGTTGCCCGCTAGCGCATGGATCAGACCTTGAAGGTTGAATGCGATTGATGTTTACTCGGCGCGTTTTTCAAACCGTGTTGTGTTATTTGTATTGCTATATAACAAATCACTTAATAATCGATCTCTCGGGAAACAGTGAATTTTGTTTCCCGAGAATCTCCGGGAAGCATCGAGATTCTCGGGAAAAAAAATTAACTGCTTCCCTCGGGGCCAGTCATCAAGTGTTTTTTGCCATCTTTTAAGTATACCCTTCGTAAATTGGATCTTGTATCGAGGCTTACTGATGGCGAATGAACCAACTGCACGTTGTGTAGGTCTTAAATGCACCATACACATATTAAGTTTGTAATTATTTTATTGTAAATAGGTTAATGATAGAGTACAATAGCTTTTAATTTCATAACTGTATAAACTTATAGATTTTAGTCTTTCAGATTTTAGCACATTTATGTATTACTACTTAATATTTAATCATTTTTGAGCTATAGTCTTTAAGTTAGGGTTAGGGTATAGATTGATTAATGACGTTTGTATGTTTGTATGTAGATTTGCCTTGGGTTATATGACACCTGCCCAATCAAACTGTCTGTAGCATGTATGTCAATCAAATTCTTTCTTTTAAAATGGTATTACTCAAGATCAAACCAGGCCACCCGACGTTAATTGAAAACAGCCATCTTGAATCTTCGCGATTCTTGCCTCAAATACTAAAACTAAAAAAGTGTGAAGTTTTGAAAATCTGTTGGTAGGGTACTTTGCTCTATACGCGAACAGTTATTCAGAAATGGAGCCTCGAGTTTGCTTCTATTCAAAAAATGAAGTATGGAAGAATGGTCTGCGAGACGTCTATTACAAGACTATGTATGAAATTATTTTAAAATAATGAACATTTGGTAGCGAAGTAGGAAACGACTTTTTTTTATTACCAATTGACAAAACCTCTCCTTTTCTTGAGTAAATAAATATAAAAGTATTTACCCCAAGGGGATCTACTTTAAGATCATTGTAGAAAATATATTCTTGGCTTTCACTTACGTCATATCAAAATTCAGAAGCATTAAACAACAGATTTCGAATCCAAAATGTTTATGGAATTGTAGACAGTTTCAAACTACACATCTTGGCCAAATTTTGAAGCGCCAAAGCATTTCTTTCAAGAGTTATAGGCGAACGAGTATTAGACATTTTTAGTAAGAAATGTATGGAGCGGCCATCTTTGTGCCCCACTCAGGGGCACAAAGATGGCGGCCAAAAATTCAAAGTCTTAATTACACCAAAAATCAAATCAAAACATATTGTATTTGTTATAAGCTCCATTAACTAGCCTTATAAGCACTTATAATGCAAACAATAACTTTGAGCTGATTCAATTTTGTTTATTTTCACAGCTTATCTGTAATAGCGTGACGAATTGCGTGACACATTTAAAACCTATGTATATCGGAAGCAAAACATTGTGAAAACCTGAAACTTTCTGTGAAAGATTAATAATACTTGTATCCACATACCATGTTAGAAACAGCTTTGTAGGATATATAGTTTAGCTTTTTTTAATTTTCATGACGTCATGTGAAAACCAAGAATAGAATAACACGCAGTGTTCAAGTACAAAATACGTTAAGAAAAACTAATGTGATTTTCATAGAAACTTTATTACCGTATGATTTATGGTAACAAAGAGTTATACCTTTTTACAAGTTTTTTCCTTCGAGATTTTTGAAACTTCTAGATATGGAGATTAAAAACGCCTGTTTAGGAAAAAAATTAGTTGCAATTTACAAGAAAACAACAAATATTCGTTTTGGATGCACTAAGTTTCTGATTTATATGTATACAGTGTATATATATATATATATAAAGTGTAGAACTGGATATTCGTAAAACAGTGCTCAATACATTAATGTAGAGCGAAGTATATGTTTATGGAGGAAAGAAACAAATAAACTACGCTTTCATCCCGACAAGCCTGTTTCGTGGTTGCCCACTCATCAGGGGATTCAATAAGAATATTCTTTACCATCGCTTCTTATATACAAAATAATTTACATAATAACAATAACAAATCTATGCGGCGCGAAGTTTAACAGTTCAGCTGTTGCGTAGAAGGGCTTTGTTTCTATGGCGGCAAGAAGACACGAGTTCATTACGTTTGTTAAGTGTAGAAAGTTTCGGTCGGCAAATGATTAGAAATTTTTCCTTTAGGCAGAGGTTGCATCTTTTGCTTGAGCTGTTGTACGGTGAATGCGAAGACAGGATGCGCCATGAAATATAGTGTTCGATGTTGTTGTCTTTGAGAGTCCAGATGTACTTGCTTAGTTCAGTTGAGTTTCTGTGTTTAGAGTGGCGGAATGGTGCGGTGTGGTTTCGGTATCTTGTTTTGAAGTCGTTTTCCGTGAGTCCGATGTATGTTTCTGTTGTGTTGTTGTCGTTGCGCGTGACTGTAGCTTGGTAGATGACTGATGATTGTAGGCAGTTTCCGTCGAGTGGGCATGTGTTCTTTTGTCGGCAGTTGCATGTCTTCTTGTCTTGAGTGGTATTAGAGTTAGCTGTGGCGGCGTCGTTGGCTTGCGTGGATGACTTTAGAATCTGCTTATTATGGTTATCAATTATCTGTTTGGCGTTATTCATGCAGCTGTAACTTATTTTTATGGTGTTGCGGTTGAAGATTTTTCGGAGCTTGTGATCTTTAGGGAAGTGCTTGTCTACTGTGGCGCACAAATTTTCAACGGCCGAAGAAAGTTGAGAATTGACGGTTTTGTCATACGGCAAGTGAAATGAAGCCTGGATAAGTTCTGACGACAAAATCGATCATGAACATTTCAGGGCGACGAAGTTGTTTACGTACGCGTAAAGGACGGATCGTCATATATACGGTATGCCAACTAATATGTGGCGCAAAGAAGAAACTTTTCATATGCTTTTCAAAGGTACGGAAAGCTAGACACCGTTCTCTGTCATACGGCAAGTGAAATAATGGTTGGCTGCACTCGATTTCTTATCTGTTTGGATCGAACAGTCTTCCCCGTGACTTATGCCCGCCCGTTTTGCTCGCTGTTGTTGCTGTGTTTAGCCATTAAAATATAGACGGCTGCATCACGATATTCAGTCCTTTGTTTGCTTTATCACTGCCAGAATCTCACGCCAGTATAAGTTTGTGTTATTTTACTAGATGAAATTCGATTTGTTAAGGATTTCGGTCAGATTTATTGAAGATCGAGTAAGCTTTTACATCTGTGCTGCTGCTTATCCTGTGTGTAATTTTAAAACTAATAAAATATTCAGTGTTATTCGCTTATGACTTGAGTCTTATTTTCCAGGTATACCAGTTTGCGTTACTGTAAAAAAGTAACGCAGCTTTCACGCCGTTTCTTCCGTATCGCAACAATAGAAATTATTGATTTTATGTCGTGAATACGCAAAGCGATGAACGGGATATAGTATACGGGGACAAATATGCTAATTTTCACTCCTTCCATCGGCTGTAAACGTTTTTATAATTCCCCAGTGTATTTTTCAAAACGGTCAGGACATTTTTAATGCAAATGTTATTTCCTGCCTGCTGGCTCTACGGAAATTTACAGTATTATAGTAACAATAAATTCGGGACTATTGATTACTGGCCGCTTAAAAGAGGGTGGCCGCTTAACAGTTAAATATTGAAATTTAACGATTCAAATCACTTGTGTATTTGCTGATACATTGAAAACGAACCAACGTTCGAACCCTCATCTCTGCTACGCGTTTTGCTGTACGGACGTCCTATTTGTAACGGGCAAAATATATGCGCAAGCCTTATGCGGAGTGATCAGCGAATGGACAGAAAAATAAAGGAGAATTCGTCAAATTTTCTATATCTATTGAAATAGTCTAATATGACATTTTCACACCGCTAGTGTTAAAAGAATAAAGTGAATAAGTGGCGTGACTCGACTGAGTAGAAATCTCAGATTTTTTTATTTTGGTAGTATTAGGTAGCGGGGGCGGGGGCGGGGTTTTTGAAAAAAGTACCACACCTGCAAACGGTTTTTCGTGCAACTTTACTTCCGCTGTTTTGTTGCTTTCACGATAAATATAGATAACTTCATGGTTGATGAGCGCGTACGATTTTTATTTACGAGTTGTGTCTATGAAACATCACAAACGCACTCGCTCGAAGCTCACTCGTTCGTTTGTGATGTTTCACAAGACACAACGCGTCAATATAAATCGTACAAGCGAACCAACCGTGAAGTAGTTTGTTTATTTTATTAGTACTGAGATTTGCAGTAAGAAAATGATATCTATAAACTATAATCACGTCAGGAACACAACTAAAACAGCAACTTTTGGAAACCAACTCTCGGCAACTAGCCAACAAGCTTACAAAATCATAACTTAGCACAACAATTTCGCTACTGGTAGTACTGGCGAAATAACAATTCTTAAATAAATATTGAGGTCATAAAATACCTGCAAATGTTGTGCATATAGATTAGGTAAAGATTATAAAAGTCAAGCTAAGGCTTGCTGTAATGCAAATACAAAATTTGAAATTTTTAAAACAATTGATCCGAAAGCTCACGGTAATACATTACAAAACTTATTTTTTCAAGTTGAATCAGAGTCCAGGGGCCGGATTCACGAAGCCCTGCTCAGTTAAGACATATCCAAGGTATTGTTTCTTAACAATACTAGCCTATTGTTGAAGGAGGCAGCGTGGTCGAGTGTTTAGGGCGTTGGACTTGAAACCCGGTGGTTCCGAGTTTAAGTCCCGCTCTGACCACTATCTGGAGTTGTTTCACGGTAGACCCGAGTCCAACTCCTCGGCCTTGCTTGTAAAATAGCCAACTGGTTTGCCTCCTGCCAGTTGGGATTTTTAAAATGTTATGTTCTATTTGCAATATTTTTTTCTATATTTAGTGTCCCCAATTAGTGCTCGCGCGCTAAATACCTTGACACAAATTAAGTTATTATTATTATTATTATTATTATTATTATTGACAATAGACTATTGTTAAGAAACAGTACTACTTAGGATAGATTGATTTTCTTTAAACCGTGAAATAGTTACTAAGCTAATAGGCACTAGTAGGCACTATTAGACACCAATTCCATTGTTTTCTTTTGTTTAGTTTTAACTAAATTTGGCTAATTTTGATTAATTGTCAGATATTGTTTCACCCTCTCAGTAAAGTTAAATCACTCTATGTCTTAACTTAGGAGGGTTTCGTGAATCCGGCTCCAGGACCCTTAGCCCTTTGTATCTTTTTGGCGTTTCACCGGTGGAAAAGAAAGTATAGTTACTATAGTTAGTAAGTCCGTCAGAAATGTAGGGACAAATAGCGCAGTTCTTTCCGCAACGGAAAGAACCGCAAGGGAGTTGGGGATGTGGGTTAGTAGAGTTAGAAGGGAGTTTAGCTGAAACTAGTATGTCACGGAGGTTAGGACAGCGTCTGCAGGCTACAAGAGGCAAATGTGTAAAAGCTTTTTTACAACGTTCAGAAGAGAGTAGTAAATTATAATGTTTTTTAATTATGTTAGGGATGCGAGGAAGTGAAGGATGAAAGTCATAATAAAAGGTATACGTTTGTGTTTGTTGGTGTCTTTGGCTTGTAAAGTAAGTTTGCGGGGAATGTCAACAGCGCGCTGTATTTGTCTGGTAAGGAAGTTGCGGTTGTAACCTCGTTTAAGTAGGTATGTAGTTAACTCAATAGAACGAGCTTTGAATGTTTCGTCGGTAGAACAGATACGTCGTAAACGGAGGGCTAGACTGAAAGGAATGGCTTTTTTAGTATGTAAGTGACGACAAGATGAAAAAAGTAGATCTCGGTGTTTGTCTGTAGGTTTTGTGTAAAGGTCAGTAAAAATGTTACGCTATACCGTTGTGTAAGCAGACATTAACGTCATGGTAGGGTGAATGTTATTAAGATAATCGATTAACAATTTTAGGTTATCTAAACCTTAAGTCCATAACATAACTGTTTTGTTATTACATTACATTACATTTCCATTACAACGATTACAACACAGATCAAGTACATATCTGCAACATTAGAAACATATCTACAACAAATTATTCGTACATATATGTCATATTAATATAATAATAATAATATATATAGATAGGCTTAGCCTAACAGCGGAGCTCTCTGAACAGAAACGATGATGATAAGCTTAACTTAGGTGAAAGGTCGGAAGCACAAGAAAAGTTAGAATTAAGATTGACGACCAGGCTACTTTTCAATTTTAGCAATAGCTTATTACGCGACTGTCTGCACAGTACATTTAGACTGCACAAATTCCACAAAAGCTTACTGTTTGAGAAATGTGAAACCTCTCTTGAGTAACAAACCGCGAAATAAAGCAGGGAAAAACGATTTTGCAAACCATTTTCTCCGCTAAACACAACAAAAGTTTTTTTTTTCTTTTAAAATGTTTTATTTCTCAATAACAAATCCCTAAAGTTTACAATATTATCCTGAGAGGCTAGTCATTTCCGGTTACAAGGCCTTCCTGAGTTAAGGCTATTCATTTCCGGTTACAATAATACAAGGTCAGTTCCGGTTTACAGTCACTTGAAAGTCTAGTCCATACGGGATTATTTATAAAGTTCATTTCCGGTCGTTTGGTCCACTTGGATATCCTTTCTGGTTTGCACATGATTACTTTAGTCATTTCTGGTAATGAATGATGAGTTCCCAGTAGCTAAATTATTAGAGTCACAAGCTTTGACTGTTGTATTTCACAACAGTTGGATGAAGAATTTAGTCTAGACGAGGTTTACTGACAAATAGCATTTAATAATCGGTAAGGCGTGCTGTACGACATTTTTACTAACCCCTAGTATCTTAGACTGTGATAGTGAATGAGTTTCTGCAAAATAGTGAGTCTAGAAAAGGTCTAGGATAAGGTAGGATTTTTCGTTTAGTCTAGAATAGGGTTGCAAAATGCAGCTAAAATGGTCTAGTATAGGTTAAGGGTTTCAGAGTCCCAGCGGCACACCCCCGCCCAAAAATTTGCAAAGTACCCCCCGGTCATTTTGCAACTGTGTTGTGATGTCATTCCTTATGTCCCTTACAGTGGCCCGAGAGTTCTCGGTGCCATTGTGAAAAGTTGCTTTATTTCGAAAAACCCATATACCATAAGTATGGTCTTAATGAGCGTGCTCGAATGTCATTCTCGTCGTCAGCAGAAGTCCATTAGGTAAAAGAAACTAGTCTTAACATTAACTAAAAACCAAGTATTGAGTAGTGCCGATAGGGTGGGAGTGAAAACACCCCACACCCTTCCACAGGTTCAAATTTTAATCTAGCTTGGAAAGGCGTGGTAACCAGTTATCCGGTTCCACATTTGCAGTACCATTGCTAAACCAGACACCCAAGATTAACATTCTTGACACCCACGTCAGGCCATAACGAGTGTCCGGACGTGAGCACCAAGCTCCTAACTTCATGGCTTCTGTACTCTTTGCCACATTTAATTTAGTCCCTGTACCTGTCTCGTAATTGTGAAGTAAAGTAAACAATTTGTCTAAAGAAAAAATGTTGCTTACAAAACATGTGGAGTCATCCCCATATTGGTGAATTTTAGAACGCTTTCCTCAGGCTTCTGGAAGGAGAAAACTTTTAGTAGTATCATCCTTTCTTATACTGGTAGCCAAAACCTGCACATAAAATGTACAAAAGTGGAGACCGGGGATCCCACACTCGAGTGAAATTTCTTTAGTCAAAAAACCATTAACTATAATTGTCATATTTGCTTGACAGTATAATGTAGAAATCCACCGCTGGAAATTAGGGCAAAATCCAAAACGACTTAAAACATTGGTAAAAAGTTTACCAATGTTTTTCTACCCTGTCAAAGGCTTTCTCTTGATCAATATTGACAGCAAGATACCAGTTTCATTGGTAATATTTATATAATCTAGAGTGTCACGCAAGAGAAATAAATTCTCAAAAATCGTCCTACCTGGGACGGAATAAGTTTGATCTTCTTGAAATAATCGAGGGTAACACTTTTGAAAGTCTGTTTGTAAGAGCTTTTGAACAAATTTTGTAATCAACATTGAGTAGCGAAATGGCCAGGCCACCAATTTTTGAGGTTTTTCTTATCATCTTTCTTGTATTAAAAGTAATCTAGTCACGCTTCCTTGCATTGAATCACTGAGAGAATTATTTTCCAAACTAAATTTATAATTTCAAACAGAATAGGGCCTAAAAGATCCCAGAATTTAGCGTAAAATTCTTGAGGTAATCCGTCTGAACCGGGCCACGCATTGCTTGGGTAATTTCAGCCAAAGATAAAAATCCTTCGCAGGATAAAAATTTCGCTCTCACTTAATCTGTTTTCAAGTTTGTTCAAAAATTTGGTTTGGACTGTTAAATTAACAGGTTCTTGCAAGTACAAATTACGGTAAAAATCGAAATGAACCGGAGTCTTGTGAAAAGACTTCAACACCGGCGGAGTTATAAATAGATTGAACAGTATTTTTTCTGAGCACGTAAAAAAGAATTTGGTAGGTTTTTCACTTTCTTCAAGCCATTTGACTCTGCTACGAATTTGGCTTCCTCTCATTTGGGATAAATTAATGGCCCGAATTTCTCTTTCAAGCGTTTCTATGGTGGTTTTCACTGAGTTATCTCCTTCAATGAGAGTCCGTTTAGCTTCGATCAAAGGATTTATAGTTGTTAATATCGCGATTTAACTTAATGTGCCTTGTTTACTTCGACCAAAATCTATAGCAACTAATCTTATAGATTCTTTAAGAAAATCCCACCAAGCTTGAATGGAAGTAAATGTTTTCCGGTGCAATACATGTTTCTTAATAATTTCTGAGATATTAAATTCTAAATTTAGCCTCCAAAGTAATGCATTATGCAAATTGGGGCTTAAATCAACAGAATCATGATCGGAAAAAACACAAGGTAAAATTTCACATTTTAAAAAGGAATCATACAAGTCCTGCGCAATAAAAAAATTATCCAAACGTGTACCGATAGTTTTATCCGCATTAAACCATGTGCATTGTATTTTTCAGTCGGCCGTGGTTTTTTTTTGTGTCATAAAAATACGTTCACTTGGATTCGTGGGTGCATAAGTATAAAACCAAATTAATTTTCGTGTCGTCGAGTTCAGTTAAAACACTAACAATTCTACCAGAAGAATCTTTTTTCCATTGTAAACATTTGAAATCAGTATTTTCAGCGACAAGAATGGCATCGCCGCCTTGTTTACCGCGCCATAAACAGCTGTCAGAGAATTTATCGCATTTTGTCTTGTCGCTAAAGTTTCTTGTAAACAAATAAAATCAGAACGGGAATTTTTCGCAAAATCAAAAACACAGCGTTGTTTGGCTTCATTGCCAAAACCACGGATATTCAAAGTTGTAAATTTAGCTCTGAATGCAAAAACTTGGAGAAAATTCTTCTGGTAAAATTAAGCTTACATATTAACTAAACAATTTTTGAAAATCACATTTAGACAGTTACTTGCTTTTCTGTTTATGTTTGTTTGTCCGATGTCCAGTGTTTCTCCTCTTCGTCAAAGGTTGTTCGCCGTCATATTCAGAACGTTCGAGAGTTTTAGTGTCCGTTTTCTCCGATCCTTTGGTACTGGAAAAATCCGTAATAAAATCACACATCTCCCCGCATTGAAAAATGTATGAAGTTCCCCGAAGCAAGATTTTATCCAAGAAAGCTCTTCTTTTTCCACTAAAGCAGCTTCTGAGTATCCCTTAATTAGTATCTCTGTCTTGAGTAGCAAACCGCGAAAAAATGCAGGGAAATAACGACTTTTCTTCTCCGCTAAAACACTGACCAGCGAAAGATCCAAACTTTTTAAAACGTGTTCACCGAGCTGACGGCTGTGTAGCCGCGCGAAAAACAAAGCCAGCTCTATATTCCTCCAAAAACGCTTGATTTGCAGAGTCACACAGCCTCAAATGCGGTCTTGACCACTGTTCGAGAAATTGTGAAACCTGTCTTAAGTAGCAAACCGCGAAAATGCAGGGAAATAACGACTTTTAAACGGTTTTCTCAGTTTTCTCCGCTAAACACAGCTCCAACTAACGTGTTTACCGAGCTGACGTGACATTCGCCATGTAGCTGCGCGAAGGCGCGAAAATCAAAGCCTCGCTTTCGTTTCAAAATGCCCAACACGGGGGGCGGCGGGCGGACGGACACGCGCCCGCGAAACATTCCGCTGGTCATGACCATGAAAAATGACGGCATGGGTTCTATGAGTATGGCGCTCCGCGCGGGCCTTCGGCCCGCAGAGCTCCGCTATAATCATATAAGAAGGTTGCCTGATCAGGTTAACCCTCGGACGTACACGCAAACGTATACCCCCCACCGTGGTACAAGGGGGGGGGGGGGGGGGGTTTGGGATGTTGGAATATTTCGGAAATATTTTACATCTAATAGATAGCCCGCGATGTGCTCTACAAGATAAGGTAAATATTATGGGTTGTGACGCTGCTGGGGGTCCGTAACGTCATTCAAAATGGCCGCCAAGACGGCCACCATCTTGGAGTTTACTAAAAATTCAAATTTATTGGGAAAACGTGGAAAATGCAAATATTGATTGCTAGAGAAGCAAAATAACATACAAGTAAACATTTTAATGCGTTTGGCAGCATTTTATATGTTTTTTCACTGAAAAAAGGTGAAAATACGCATTTTTATTCAAAAATGGCTTGACCACATGTTACTTATGACGTCATATCTCGTTACCATAGCAACCGGTTGTCGCCAAACTTTACCAAAATGTGTCTTAGGATAAATGAACAGCTACTGAAAACGGCATGTGCTAATCGTAAAGAAGGAAAAGGAGGAGTAAGGACAGAAAAGGACTTGTAAGGACAGAAAAGGACGAATAAGGACAGGTAAAGACAGTAATGGGTGTGTGGGGATAAACAAGAATAAAACGGATACAACAGAATATAGGGTGACACTCTTTTCCATAAAGAACACAACATCACTATAGCACTACTATAGAGGGCGACTATATGGTGTGCTACCACGAAGTACATACCACTACGGAACCCAAAAGAGATGTTTTCATCGTTTTGCCTTATCTAGGGTTCCACAGTAAAGCCATTACACAGCAACTTAAATCCTGTATCTGCAAGTTCTATGGTTGTTTTAACCTTAGAATTATTTTTCGAAACACTCGCCGGATTAAGTCTTTTTTCTCCTATAAGGACAGACTTAGCCGCTCTCTCATGTCAAAGGTCGTTTACAAGGCAAGTTGCTGGGATTGTGACGATTTTTACATTGGGAAAACAAAGCGTCGATTACATGACAGAAAAACTGAACATTTTAAAACACTCACGAAGGGTTGTCACCCATCAGCCATTGCAGATCATATGACTTCAACGGGCCACAACATCAGATGGGATCATTTTGAAATTTTAACAACTGGGCGATCGGATACCCATTGTAGAATTAAGGATACATTATTGATTAAGGATTTAAAACCAGCTTTAAATGAAAATGTGGGTAGTGAGAAACTTTTTCTTTACTAGCCTTGTATATATGTTTATATTTTCTAGCAGACTTTAAGATGGGTCTGTATATTATCATTTTTTCACTATTGTCATTTCTTTTATATCAGGTTCCAGTCTTTCTCCATAGCATTTAAATTTTATTGTATTTTATCCAACCGTCACTTCTGAGATGTATGTTGAAGCATACGAAACGTCAAGTCATTAATTAAAGTTTTTTACGTTGTTTCGTCATGTTTATAACCGCAGTGTGTATTTTATTTCTGTTAAAATCGTTTTGTAAATTGGCAGTCTGCAAATTGTATGTTCAATTGAATCTTGTTCTCCGCAATACACACAACGTGTAGTTCCTTTTTATCTCGTTAATGCGCGCATGCGCAAACGAGATATAGGTATGAGTATAAAATCAAAGGGCTCTTAAAGCCATCTCGTTAATGTAATAGAACGTAAGGTTAATAAAAAAGAATTGATAGTGAATGTGGTAAAGATGTTATTTGTTTCACTTATTCCGCTATAATATAAACAAAGCGTTTCGAAATGTCGATTAATAGGGAATCCCGAAACGCCGAGTTGGACATCGAGGTGATCGAATTAAAAAATTAAATACTAATATGTAAAAATATAATGATAAAAATCGACAGAAATTATGTAATTGTCGATTTTATCGGCGCTAAATTTTTATGGGATGTTACGTTTTGAGAGTGATTGTGTAATAATCTGCACTTGGTGCCTGGGTAAACGGCAGCGACGTGCAAAATGTAAATAATGAGCAGCAAAAACCACGACTGCAAACCGATGAAAGCAAGGTGCCGGATCTGTGGCCAAGATTTGGATAAGTAAAATCTTGTACAAGTTAAATCAAACGGCAGAGTGATCGTTTTTTGCTTTGTCTTTCTCTGTCGTTTTATTTAGCGTGAAAAATGGCGGAAAAATGTGACGACGTCGTCATTTTGTCGGTCACGTGTGGTATGACGGTACTTATGCAGAAAATATTGGGTCCGGATGGGATAAACAGGATATCGATACTCCTTTAATTGGTCGGAGCCCGTTTAAGACAATTTTTATTTGAAATCAAAAACAAACAAGCTAACGGCTAAAGTTACTTGTCACAATAGATTTTTTCTGGCAAAATAGCTCCAAATAAATGTTATATCTGGAGTGGATGTCATAACAGGAAAATGAATTACTAAAAGCCATAACTAAAGTGACAAGCTTAAATGGTGATGCATCTTAGTATGACTATCATTCTAATATACTTTCGCAGTCATAGGCGAAAATAGGTTACGTGCAAGAGTTGTGTCTTGCTGAAATTACCTAAATTAATATAAGATGCATTAAGCGCATGCGCACTATGGTTACTTCTTCAATATAGACTCTAAAACACTAAAGAATCATGGTTGGATTTCTGTATCATGTATGAGTTTCGGTCAGTCCTAAAGACCAGGGCAAACTCTTACTAATAACAGAGGTGTTCATATCATGGAGATGTTCCTTAGGAAAGGTTACGACGACTCTTAGTAATCCTTTTACTTTTCTCTTGTTGTTAGGAAACACGACGAACATCGGATATCATCGTTAATCTTCGTTAATTATCGACAATCATCAGCAGTCATTACAGTCAGTTATTAACGGTCATCGCCAATCTTCGGTGGTCAGCGAAAATCATCGAGAATCATCGTCAATTTTCGGTAGTAATCGACAATCATCGGCAGTCGTCGAACCTCATCGGCAGTCATCGGCAGCATTATATTTAGGTTCGTCGAGCTAACAGTGGCAACAAAACCCAGAGCTACAATGAACGACTCCATCTCTCACACTTTAAATTCGTCTACAAGCTCAGAGAAACCAAGTCTTCTTGGGACACCAGCTTCGTACAACAGCGCTTCATTAATATGCGTTCTCATCATCTGCGCATTGATAGCGAACAGTTTTGTTTGTTTGGCAGTTTACAAACAGCATTCGGCCAGACGAATAATTCGATTCTTCATCATAAACCTTTGCATTGCCGATATCTTCGTTTCAGTAATAAGTATGCCAGTGTGGTTGGTATTTCTGTTATACGGCGATAGGTCAGCGGCTAACCTTCTTGGGGAAACGTTTGTGTTGATTTGGAGGCACGTGGATATTTCGTGCGGGACAGCCTCGATTCTAAGTTTGACGTCAATCAGTGTGGATCGTTATATAGCGGTGTCCAGGCCGTATTCGTATGTGCCATTTATGACTTCAAGAAGGGCTATGCATGTCATTGGAGGAATATGGCTTTATTCCATGACTGTTGCGCTGCTGTTTAAACCATTAAGTCCGTATCGTGACACTGGAGGTAGGCTTATTACCGTTTTTTCTTTATTCAACCAAAGAGAGCCCAGGCTCACAAATATAACAAGAATTTGTATGAGATTTTATCGATCAAAATTATAAATAAACAGACACTTGACCCTTTAAGCCCTAAGAGTGATCAGCATCAAATTTCTCCTTGTAATATCAATACCTTATCAATCAAAAAGGTCATGAGAACTAAGGACATGATCACACAAGATGAGTTCTCTTGATATCCAAACAATTTCTCCCCACTACTTCTATAGGAAATGTATAGGACTAGAAATGAGAATTTAAATTTTGATGTTAGGGCTTAAAGGGTTAAGTGTTCATACCTCATTAAATGATGTCTATCTGTTGTTTCTTGACGGCTTTATGGCTTCTGAACGGCATTCTAGCGAGGTTTCGCTTTCTGGTTTGACTTCACCTGTCATTTGAAAACGACATATTTGCACAGAAAAGTGCGATAAAAATTACACAAAAAAATCGTCTGTGTAAACGGGCCTTCCAACTGACACGTCGTTTAATTTCTCTCTTTTTCTTTTTCAGGATACGCCCTGTTTGTAATGCTTGCAAGTTTCCTTCTGCCGCTGGTCATTATTATCGTGGCTTACGGGAGCATGTTTCGCATTGCAAGGCGACACGCACGTGACCAAGTTCACGTACACAGCACCATGAACCAACAGTGTTACAAGAACGTTAAAAGCGATCTTAAAGCCGCCAAAACGATCGCGTTTGTCATCGGGACCTTTCTATGCTGTTGGGCACCATTTATAATTGTTAGCTTAATTTTTCCGTTTTATACCTTGGACCCAGATGGCGCTAGTGTGGCGAAATGGCTATCTTATCTGAACGCTGTGTTAAATCCTCTTGTTTACACGTGTGTGGACAAGCAGTTAAGAAAACTCGTGTGGAAAAGATTTTCGTTTTGCGTGCGTGGAAGGGTTTGGAATCCTTCGAAGGAAGAACAATGTGCTCATAAAACATATTCTTCGGAACATTCCTCTCCAATGACATTTGTTTAACTCAAGACAATAATAGAAAATATTGAAAAGCAAACAGCACCACACGGAAGTACTTTTCCATTGCTTTCATTTGAATGGTCAAATTTTAGGATTTCGGCTCCACAGATTCAAAAGTTAGAACCGCCTTGTATAGCATAATAAACAGTACCACAGGAAAGTACTGCTCAATAGCTTTCATTTGAATAGTCACACTTCATGATTTCATCCCTAGACTCAAAAGTTAGAACCACCTTGTATAGCATAATAAACAGTACCACAGGAAAGTACTGCTCAATAGCTTTCATTTGAATCGTCACACTTCATGATTTCATCCCTAGACTCAAAAGTTAGAACCACCTTGTACAGCATAATAAACAGTACCACAGGAAAGAACTGCTCAGTAGCTTTCATTTAAATGGTCACACTTTAGGATTTCATCCACAGGCTCAAAAGTTAGAACCGCCTTGTACAGCATAATAAACAGTACCACAGGAAAGTACTGCTCAGTAGCTTTCATTTGAATGGTCACACTTTAGGATTTCATCCACAGGCTCAAAAGTTAGAACCACCTTGTATAATAAACAGTACCACAGGAAAGTACTGCTCAATAGCTTCATTTAAATGGTCACACTGTAGGATTTTATCCACAGACTTTTTAGGGGGTTCAACCAACTTGTACAGCATAATAAACAGAACCACAGAAAATTAATGGTCAATAGCTTTTATTTAAATGGACGATAATTTAGTATCTCCATACACAGACTGGAAACCCATATTGTGCAGCATGATAAACAGTACCAGAAGAACTTGTTTAGCTCAGGTGCTATACTTTCTATATAGTAGCCACTGTATTTATGAGACAGTAAACTTGCACATATTTTATTACGGGTATTGTGGAATGTATATCCTTGCTTTTTGTTGTAGCCCGCAAGCAAGTTCTCGGGCTCAGGGACTGGGATGGGAGGGAGGGGGGGGGGGGGGGGTGGGGTGGTGTTAAGGCTTCTTGCCCTAACCACCCCCACCCCATCCTCGAAATTCCTAGCCCTATCGCGATCCCGATGACGATCTCGAGAGCTTACTCGCAGGCTATTTTTGTAGATACGTTGCAATTTCTGTAGTAAAGCATTATGAATTAAGCCAAAATGGGCTCAGTCGAAGCATATTGCACCGAAAAAATGGCAAAATGAAGGGGTTTTTTTTCGCTCCAACTAAATCATATTTCCCACCAAAATGTTCACTAGGTCCCAGACTCTTCAAAACCGAGTGTGGATGTTGACATTACGCTTATTAAAATGAGTTATACCGCTAAAAGTGATGACCGCGCTGTTGAACTCCATACAAGCCTTTACGTGACATTGGTTACTTCAAGGTCAAAATGACAGGACTTTTTTATTAAGTTATCAAAATATTTTAACGTTTTCAGATGAATAATAACCAAATTTTATCGAGTGTGGATTTGCGAAAAGTAATTTATAAACAATGGGAGAAATTTTGATTTTCCCTTCAAAAAATGGCGTTTTCGCTGTGATTTTAAGGGTCAAATTGGGGGTCTGGGGCGAGTTAAAATTGATGGCGTTTGGCCCCCATAGGACCCCAGAGGAATCGTGGCATTTACAGTTTACGTCATCACAGCTATTCCTGGAAGCTAAAACGAAACTGTTGTCACGCAACGTCGCATTTTATGCACGCACACTTTTTATCGCCGTGAAAAATGGTGGGGCAAATGGTGGTCACCTGAAATGTGCTTTGTTCGGGTCTTATTCTTATTATTGAGACTCAGACCCTGAGAGTGAAAAAAACAAGAAAATGGAGATTGGTTTACGAGTAGTTAGGGGCCCAGACTGGATGTGGGGAGAGCAAGACGGAGGAGAAGGAATGGTTGGAACGGTCGTGCGATTTCGAAAAGATAACTACGTTTTGGTTTATTGGGATTCGGGGAAGAAAGCAAACTATCGTGCAGGACATTCGGGAAAGTTTGATCTTCGAGTTTATGACAATGCTCAAACAGGCAAGTAAATATTTCATTTTCGATTTGGTCACGAATAAGTCCCTTTAATTTATTAAACAACAGCAAATAACATCGATTATAATTCGCTTCGTCTTGTTACATATAAGTCTTATATGCTCGAGATTTGTCTATGTGCCGTATATCAACAATTTTTACCTAAAATGTTTGTTATCCATGATTGTCTTAACGTCCTAAATTTCGAAAATCTGTTCTCAAAAGATCGACGATTTATAACATATTCTAGCTACGAATCCACAAATGGCCATTTCATAAATCGCATAAATTAATTTAGCCAGTCGTAGCGTTTGATTTTTAATGTCTTCTTTGCATAATTTCAGGTAGCGATCTTCGTTTTAAGTGACTGCTACTGGATGTGGTCTTACTTTTCAGACAATTTTCAGTTTCTCCGTAAAAGCACTCAGTTGAAGTTTAATATTAAACAGATCTGTGGACTTGCCAATTCAATAACAAACATTTTTACTTTGATTGACATCGACGTCAGCTTCATGAAACATTAATTCGTCGAATAAACCGAATATGCCCGAACTAGCAGCATTTCGATTTGCAACTCTACTACGTGTAGGAGTTAACACACAAGTGTTCAACAGGACCTCATTAAATATTCAACACTAGCATCAAACGATGTTTTCCCTACATTATGTGCATTTTATTTACCAACAGATTCAATTTTCGTTCGTTTTAAAAACTATTAACAATAAAAATCAACGGTAAAACACAACGTTTCGACCGTACTTCGGTCATTATCAAGTGAGAGGTGAAATAGAATAGCAAAAATATATATATGTACATAGGAAGTGTAAAAAATTTTTGCATGAAATTTGCAGGTGTAAACGGACAATAAAAATGTTCAAAGAAAACAACTAGTGAAAGGCTAATTAAAAACTAATTGAAAAACCTTAGCACGATTTGAGTCAGATTGTACATTGAGAGTAGGTCTCAGTTCGTGAATATAAAACATCTCATAGACGAGGCAGTCAAATTTGTTCGTGCACTTCATTAAGACACTAAAGTTCTTTGTAAGATCCTTAGGAGCCAAAGAATGTTTGTCGCGAAAATGCTTGCCAATTGACGGAGAAGAATTTTTGTGTTCTTCAACACGTTGGTGTAGATGACGGCGTGTGAAACCAACATAACCTGCATCGCACAGGTCACATTGAAATTTATAAATTCAGCATTGAAAATCCTAAGTTGATGGGAAACTTTGCACTGGTTTTTGGGCAAAAATCTTCACCGCCACTTGAAAGAAAGTGAATTTCAAAAATAGCTTTAGACCTGAAAAGTCTGTTAGGGGACATCGATATATTCACAAATTCCCCGCTTAACGTCCACTGGGCGTTTAGGGGAGGGGGGTTAGGGAGAGTCGAGATTTGGACGTTAGCGTTAGCGTTAGCATTAGGAGCAAGTGCGAAATTGTTAGTTTTTAATCCTAGAAGTGCCACACATGTCAACAATCTCATGTTCGCTTTACAGGGGAGGATCCAGGATTTTTCTTGGGAGGGGGTGCACCTCTAAGGAATGACGTAACTGAAGGGTGACATAAACAAATTTTAAAAGCAAACAATGCAGAATACTAGTTATAATAGAAAGATGCAGGTCATCTCAGGGGGGGGGGGGTGCGCACCCCCTGCACCCCGCCCCTAGATCCGCCCCTCCCCTCATTCCCTTCTACATGCAACAACAAAGAAAGAGGAATGGTTTTAAGCATTTTTAAAGGTATCACCCAACTATTAAAAAGGGATGGTGAAAATTCTAAGTGGACGTTAAGGAGAAGGGGGGGGGGGGGGGGCTGACCTTAACGTCTAGTGGACGTTAAGCGGGGAACTTATGAATATGTCGACGGCCCCTTAATGAGGTCATTTTGAGTTATTCCTTTTATGCATCACTACTGTAATCACGTGTACTTTTTTCATCACACAACATTAATCAGTATTTCTATATTAGATTTCTCTAAAGGCGGAAGTTATCACTGGTCGGTTAAAAATTCCAAAAAAAAAATTAATAGAATGCAAAAAAGGGTCGATTTTAGAGTTACAATGTTCAGATTGTGAGATAGAAAGAGGAGGAATTACTATCTTTTGCAATGCTCTATATATGAATTAACAAGGTGAAATGAATTTCAAACGTGAAAAAGCAAATGCTTGTGTTTGTCAAAATCGAAGAACTTACACAGGATGCACTGTCAGCTTTTTCAGCGAATTGAACTTTAAAAAAAACTATTCCAATCTGTGTTACTTCATTGAAGTGTTATAAATCGCTTGCTTTTTGTTGATTATTTTAGTTGCGATTTCTTCAAAATAGAACTGTATTTGTACAAGTAATTGATACATAGTTTAATGTTTTGACCTGGTGACTTTTTCTCACCACCAACATCAGTTGCAGGGTGAGGACTGCAGTTTTTGCATTACATCCCATACCAACCATGCTTGGTTATCAACCCCTTCACAACCATCCTTGGTTATCAACCCCTTCACAACCATCCTTGGTTATCAACCCCTTCACAACCATCCTTGGTTATCACAACCCCTTCACAACCATCCTTGGTTATCAACCCCTTCACAACCATCCTTGGTTATCAACCCCTTCACAACCATCCTTGGTTATCACAACCCCTTCACAACCATCCTTGGTTATCAACCCCTTCCCAACCACCCTTGGTTATCAACCCCTTCACAACCATCCTTGGTTATCAGCCCCTTCCCAACCATCCTTGGTTATCAGCCCCTTCCCAACCATCCTTGGTTATCAGCCCCTTCCCAACCATCCTTGGTTATCAGCCCCTTCCCAACCATCCTTGGTTATCACAACCCCTTCACAACCATCCTTGGTTATCACAACCCCTTCACAACCATCCTTGGTTATCACAACCCCTTCACAACCATCATTGGTTATCAGCCCCTTCCCAACCACCCTTGGTTATCACAACCTCTTCCCAACCATCCTTGGTTATCAGCCCCTTCCCAACCATCCTTGGTTATCACAACCCTTTCACAACCATCCTTGGTTATCACAATCCCTTCACAACCATCCTTGGTTATCACAACCCCTTCACAACCATCCTTGGTTATCACAACCCCTTCACAACCATCCTTGGTTATCACAACCCCTTCACAACCATCCTTGGTTATCAGCCCCTTCCCAACCATCCTTGGTTATCACAACCTCTTCCCAACCATCGTTGATTATTAGCCCCTTCCTTACCATCCATGGGCAATAGGAAAAGTGCATTTTGACTAAATAAAGTTAATTTATTTAAAATAAGCATAAATTACTCACATTTCAGTAGTTCTGTGTCTTTTCTGGTCATTTCAACCCATATATTTTGTGGAAAAAGCTTGCAAAAATTGCTGCAAACGCTAGCATTTGTTAATTCTTTATTGTTTTCTTTGTTTGTGTCGTAAATATTATTTTTATCAGGCCAATAAACATTCACCTTCGCTTTGGTAGCTTTCGTCTAGGTCCGAAAAAATTCAATAAAATTACAGAAAATCAATTAAGGTCACAGTCGTGAAAAAAAATCAGTTAATCCAAGATTTGACACAAATAATCGCTTCCCGTTTGGCGTAAAATAGTGTAATTCTCCTGTAGAATTCCTCTCTTAGGTATCTTCCGAATTCATTCCTTTTTTATAACAAAATCTCCGGCGAACATGCGAGCGCTCCGTTTGTAAATTTTCTTCAAAATCCCGCCAAGCCAACTGAATGCAATGAGAACGACGCGCTCAACCGATCACGAGTGAGAAATTTTGATGCTCGACCAATCAGGAGCGAGGAATTTTGCCCTCAATTAAGAAACAAATGCCCTCTTCGTCAGCCAATCAGCATTCAGTAATTTTGCCCTCTATATTATAAATGTTGATATCAATTTGTGATTGTCTTTTTCTTTGTGTTCTCGTTAGTTTTGGAGAAATGTTTATAAAACGTGCCCAAATTCAGTCGTATTGATTTCTTGAATATCATCGAAAACAGCTCCTCGATACGCTAATGGTACGCGTTTTGCTTTAAAAAAAAATAAACTAATGGATATACACCTTATTCATAAATGGCGGCCGATTTATTATTCTTTTGTATTTATTTTAATTAGCCTCACTAGCCTCATTTTAGAGTATATGTTCTTTTGAATTTTGCACATGCTAACGAGGCTAGTGAGGCTAATTAAAATAAATACAAAAGAATAATAAATCGGCGGCCATTTATGAATAAGGTGTATTTGACTAACATTTTTCAAAAGAAGATTATGTTGTCTATTTTTTATGTGTTTGTTCATTCATTACATAGGTTGAACAGCGATTTTATGTGCAACAAACAAGACTTGGATTTTATAGTTCTAACTTCGCTCGCGTCGCCTTAGGGGCAGTACTCAGCTCTTACAAGGTCGTCTCTGATTTGCTGAGAAAACAATAGAACAAACAACACAACAATGGACCCTAGCCCTGAAAACAATAGAGCTGCGTGATATAGGGGTCCAATGAAATTAGAGGTTGTTGAGAGCTGCATGGTATCTTGGCCTTATGGAAAGATGTGTATTTTTTCAATTTGATTTCCAAATCAGTTTTTCGGGCAATTTTCGATATGCAACAGGTGTATTTTATTCGGAAATTAGTCATACTAGTTATTCTAGACCAAGAAAAAAGTGAGTTTTTGTGAGCATTTGTACAAACTAAATGTACTGTGCAGACGGTCGCGTAATACTGTTTTTGAGAATTGCTAAAATTGAAAAATAGCCCTGTCGTCAATCTTAATTCTTGTGCTTCCGACCTTTCATTTTAGTTAAGCTTATCATCAGCTTTCTGTCCAGAGAGCTCCGCTGTTAGGCTAAGCCTTTCTATATATATTATTCACTGCGAAGAGTGAAGAGATTAAAATCTGCCCGTTAACTACCATGTTTGCCCTAGATTCCATAGCTCTAAAGGAAGTCGTTTCCAGGGTACGCGCGGTCATTTGGGAAATAATCTTACTAGCGCGTGGTCCGCGTAGTGTAGTTGTTTAGCCCTGACTTGAATTATTTTCTATTTTTCTTGTGGATTTATACAACGATTGAGAAAAAGTAAAGATAATCAACTACAAGACGTTTGCCGTTTGTCGTAGAACGCGGTGTTTAATCTCTCTAATCCCGCCAAGACGTATTCCCGGCAGAAATCTCGCGAAGATTCCCGTTGAAACTCCTTTGGGGATTTTGGCCGCCAGAATTCTTATTCGCTACCTAGAGTCTTACTCCCAGCAAGAATGCCGCTACAAATCTCGGCGCGAAATTTCATTCCCGATGAGAATGCTGTTGGGAATCAGTCGCCACCGGGATAAACCGTCCTTGCAAAATATTTGGACATTTGAAGATAAATATTCAACACTTCCAGTCTTTTTATGCTGCCGAAACTGGGGTTAACAACCGACCTTCGGGGGACGGACAGATGAGGAATGCCGATGAATGCAAGATACAACAGTGCATTTTACAGAGTCGTACTCTTTCTTTTGCCACAGGTGTGAAGCACTTGTCTGTCACGTGTGATGGTTGCAAGCAATTTCCAATTGTTGGAACACGATGGAAATGCGCGGACTGCCCAGATTATGATCTGTGTTCACCCTGTTACATGAGCGATGTGCACAATAAGGAACATTCATTTCTGCGCTTTGACGAATATCGTGCGGACGGGTAAGTGCAACCGCGCGTGCGTTCGTTTGTGCGTTCATCCGCTTGTTTCTGTAATTGTTCATTCGCGCGTTCTTACGTTCTACGTGCGTAGTTTTTGTTTGTTTATTCAACGTGATCGTGTTACCCATCCTGCAACTAATACTATCTTTTTTTAGAATCCCAGTTGTTAAACGTTCTAACTGCACTAAGCAACAAGCTAAAGGTTTTTTCCCCGGTGCCAGAGTGACACGTGGTCGAGATTGGAAGTGGGGTGAACAAGATGGCGGCAGCAGTCAAATTGGGATATTAACAGAACTCACTGCTTGGAATGGTGTGGAGAGGGCTGGTGCCAAAATCACGTGGAAACACAGTGAAAATACATGCAGAACGGGTCACATGGGATCGGTAGGTCTTGCTAATAGACCTTTTTCATAATGGTGGAAGTTATTTATTCTTTTATATCTATGTTAATTAGCCCTAGTGGCCTCGTTAGCGTGTGCAAAATTCAAAAGAATTTTTACTGTAAAATGAGGCCAATAGGGCTAATTTTAAAACATACATATTAACAGAATAAATAAATTGGCCGCCATTATGAAAAAGGTCTATTTAGGAACTTTGGGGAGATTGAGCTCCAGCTTTTAGCACTCAGTTTCTGGGATCGTTTGGGTAACCAATATCAGCTATGATTGGCCTTTTGAATCAGACAGAATTATCATATTCTTAATTTTCTTCTTTATTGGTGCATTAAAAGAGATTTCTTAAAACATAAAACTGTAAAAACGAACGATAAAATCCGACGTTTCGGAGTAGTCATGACTCCATTATCAAGGAAAATATAAAAAGATCATGCAAATTATAGCATTTAAAGCGATTTTGGTGCGAAGAATAACATAAGAGGGTGCGAAGATTATAAGAATACTTTCGCACGAATGGAGTCTGATTGCACGTTGAGATTTGGCTTTAAAGTTCTTATAAAAAGCATTTCGTACACTAAGCAGTCAAATTTGTTTCTGCATTTCTTAAGCACTTTGAAACGCTTTAGCAGGCCCTGAGGCATTGTCCCGTGCATGTTCTTGCCACATGTAGGTTACACACGCGGACATTTACATAATCGTGTGAAAGGACATAAACAACAATCCTCCGCCATTGCCAAACACTACAAGAACATGCACGGGACAATGCCAGTTTTATGTATTGGTGCATTTGCTCTGTTTATATTACGCGCTTAAATTAAGACTTTTTGTTATTTCTTTTAGGTGGATCTCAAATGCTCAACGCCGGCGACCGGGCCGTCATATTATCATGAATGTTTGGCGAAAGTCGGAGAAATCCGAAACCGACCAGATGAAAATCGACTGAGAGTCGGAGACCGAGTGTCTGTGTGCCTAGATGCAGAAGTGCTGAAAGCCATGTCTGAAGGTCATGGAGGCTGGAATGATAAGATGGAACAGGTTAGAAATATTTGTCTGTCAGTTATTTTTAAAGGCTGGTTCACACGAGCGACATAAACGCAAGAACAAACGCAAGCAAACAAACCTGTGAACTACCATTTTAAAACGCAAGCACAAGCTACCTTATAAGACGTAAGCTAAAGAAAAGGAAGATTTGCCATTTCCTTGCGCTTGAGTTTGCATTTCGGACGTGTGAACCGGGGGCAACGCAGTCGCAAAGGTGAACAATTTTCGTTCCATACCTCCACAGTTGAATTGGAAACCCAGAAGACGTCATCTGCCATTTTGAGATGTTCAAATGCGCGTGCGTATCTTACTGCGCTTGCATTTTGCATGTGCATGGTCATGTGAACAAGCCTCAAACAGTACAATGTCCACAACTAGAGTCACGGTTGCCTTTAACGTGCACCGAGGGTAATTTTAGAAACTACCAGCTCGCCAAAATACAGCACAACTCACTTCTCCATGATCTGCGATCAATTTCGTGTACAAGCAACCATTTGCGATTTAGTGCAGAGTTGATGATCAAAGGGGCTCTAAGAACAACGTAAGGTTAATTTTAGTTGTTCTTGATGTTTTGTAATTAGTTGCAAGGCAGTAAACCGTACAGGCATATGAAGAATACTTGCTTAGTACTGCGCCGTTTGGTGTGACCGCGATGACTAACTGCTGTTTAATTATGTATCACAGCTTTTGCGCGAACTGAAATCACTTTATCGGGAATTAAGGAAGATTATTTTTTGTCTTTATATGCTATTTTGAATTTTAATAGTTAATAATTTGTAAGAAACGTTTGTTGTCATGCTTAGTTTTTTTTAGTTGTACAGTTTTGCTACGTTATTTCAAGGTATATTGACAAAAAAATAAGGGTTTAGGGCAAGTAGGAGCGGACGTAGGTCAAAATAGAACATGCCGAAAAATAAATGATTTTAGAAAAGATACCGTAAGACAAACTCAAATCCAAAAAAATGAACAGAATAGCAATCCTTCTCGCCGTCTTTCCAACTATCCAACTCCTCGGACGATTCGCAAACGCTCTCCAGAGTGGAGCGATTTGAAAACGATGCTTTTTGAAAACGCTGTTTTCTGGTTTTCTGGTGTGGACGGAGAAAACGATGCTATCTGAAAACGGTTACGTCATCAAAATAGCCAGACCACTCGACCGTGAAACATATCCAAGATGTCGCCATGCTTCGACTGGACTGACTCCCAGTCTACACTCTCGGTGCTTTTCTGCACTTTGTATTCGTTTGTGACTTTCAGAAGTAGCTCGACTTCATCATCAGTCCATGTGAAACAGTCTGTTTTAGGTTTTGGTTGCTTTCCAGCTGTTCTTGGCATCGTTTAGAAGGAAAATATCGAAGAATTCTAAACCAAAACAACACTCAACAACAAAGAATCAAGAATGGCGCCAATTTCGAGGGCCGATATATTGAAATGCGCATGCGTAGAGTTCATTTGAGCATGCGCACTTAGGGTATCAAAGCGTTTTCAAAACAATACGGCGTTGTAATGTGGACGGGCGAAACGATACGAAAACGATAAGTGTGGACGCAAATCTTTTTGAAAACGGAGCAAAACAGCTCCGTTTTCGTTTGAAAACGGATTAGTGTGGACGGGGCCTAAGTCAACAGTCCGAGGTCGATAACTGTAAAGTTGGATGTTGAGTTAATAGTCCGATGTTGACAACTGCAAAGTCCGATGTTGAGTCAATAGTCCGATGTCGATAACTGTAATGTCGGCCTCACAAAGATTTTGTGTCATAAACTATGGTTTCATACTCTGAGCCCACCGTAAACCAATGTTTGTCCTTTTTATTGTAGTGCATAGGAAAAGTTGGCAAAATAATTAAAATTGTCGCTCTTGGCGATGTTCTCGTAAGCTATGGTTCACAAAGATGGCGTTTCCATCCAGATGCCGTTACCAAGGTATGTATGACTGCCTACATGTAGCCACAAATAATTTTTCTCACTTGAAAAGCTTTTCCTACATGCAGGAAAAAAATCTATTCTTTATGAGCAACTTCATGACCTGTTGTGACACTGGGTATAGAAAACAGCAAAATATATCTTTTATTTGTAATGGACTTTGGTTTCACAGATGGCCAGTTTTCTGGCGGGAGACAAAGTCAGAATTAAAAGCGACAAGCAGCTCGTGCAGGATCTACAACAGGGTCTTGGCAACTGGAATGAATCAATGAGTAGGGTATGTGCTTCATTAGAACTCTTTAGACTCATAACGCTTTTTTTTTCAATTGCCATATAATTCACTGCTACATGATCGTTTCCGGAATCAAAACTAACTGTTGAAACAGGTTTCAATCATGCCTTAAAGGCGAAGCGTTTCTTGAAGTTTGTTTTTGTCCGCTTATGGGGTTAAAGAGGTAACTAAAGGTAATTATATGTGTAACTACATTAATTTCTTTCAGGCATTAGGAAAAGAGGGGGAGATCCTAGAAGTGGACTCGGATGGTAATGCTCTAGTGTTGGTTGACTCTGATTCGTGGTTAATGAACCCAGCCGCACTGGAGAATCTGTCAGCTGGAGAAGCTACCTTACCAAGTTCTTCAGGTAACGGGTCGACACCTGACCACTCAACGTGATGTTTTTCTTGCGGTGATCTTTGCTTGGTTTTCTACTGAGCATAATCAGTAGCTTTGAAGTCTATCTTTCGGTGTCTGTAATTCTGACTAACTGACGACTGTCTGTCTGCCTATGACTGACTGTCTTAACGATCACCAACTGTCTGTACATCTGTACATCTGATTAACTGATTGACTGTCCGACCAGGTGCAAATCGACTGAGGGTCGGAGACCGAGTGTCTGTGCGCCTAGATGCAGAGGTGCTGAAAGCCATGTCTGTAGGTCATGGAGGCTGGAATGATAACATGGAACAGGTTAGGAATATTTGTCTGTCTGTTATTTCTAAAGGCTGGTTCACACGAGCGACGTAAACGCAAGCACAAGCGCAAGCAAACAAACCTGTTAACTAGCATACCGAAAACGCATGCGCAAGCCACTATTTACAACGCAAGCTTAAGAAATGGAGAATGTGTCATTTGCTTGCTCTT
Source organism: Cladopsammia gracilis (assembly GCA_022457155.1). Classification (NCBI taxonomy): domain Eukaryota; kingdom Metazoa; phylum Cnidaria; class Anthozoa; order Scleractinia; family Dendrophylliidae; genus Cladopsammia; species Cladopsammia gracilis. The sequence goes on along the minus strand of JAJGOT010000102.1, from coordinate 185,023 downwards.
GTGTTTGCATTTCACGCGTGTAAAACGCGGCAACTGAATAAAAAACACAAGGTAAAAAATTCTCGCACCATGCCTCCACGGTTGAATTTGAAACCCAGATGACGTCGTCTGCCATCTTGGGATCTTCGCCGTCTTCGTCCACCATCTTGGGATGTTCAAATGTGCGTTTTGCGTTTGCTTCGTCATGTGAACCAGCCTCAAACAGTAGAATGTCAACAACTAGAATCACGGTGGCCTGCCCCCTGGCTAGAGCCTTTTGGCAGGAATTTACTTATTGGTATAACTGCATGTGCAAAAAACATGTCGAGCTTAAAAAAACAGAAATAATCTATGGTGTCTTAGACAACGTGTCGGAGACTCTCAATCATCTAATTCTTATCGCTAAGCAGTTTTTATTTAACTGCGCCACCAACAATAGTAAATATCTTTTTGCGGATTTTCTCATTGTGGTTAGGAACAAAATTAAATTAGAAAAATACATTGCTGTTCGTGCTAATAACTTCCATCGCTGTTGTACAAAATGGAAAGATTTCATTTAGATAATAGTCTACATTGTCACTTTCTTTTATTTTCAGTACTGTTTACATGTCATGTTAATGTGAAGGACGTAAGGATTTAATTTTGTATGTAATCCTCTCGTATGTAATCGTCTTTGTAAAAATAAAAATAAATAAGCTTAAAAAGCTAAAAAAAAAAAAAGAATCACGGTGGCCTCTAACTCTTGCTAACTTGAACCGAGGGTAATTTTAGAACTACCAGCTCGCCAAAATACAGCGCAACTCACATCCCGTTTCGGCACACACTTGGGGTGTTCCTTTCGGAAAATCCAAAAACGGATTTTTGATCCGAGATTTGCCGGATTTCGCGGCCGAAAGGAACCCGAAATCCGGTTTTGGATCTGTAACCTTGGTAACCTTTCGCAAATTAAAATAAAAACCTAAAAGTAAAATCAAAACTTTATTGTTACAGAGTAAGAGAGTAAAAAAGCGCGTTTATTTAAACAAAGTGAATGGCTTAAAAGTTACTGATTATTATGGTAAACAAACCGCAATTTTCATATAAGCTTAATTTTCTGACACAAACTAAGCTGTACAAATCTGCTCGAAATGCGAACTCGAATTGAACAAGCTGCTAAATGTCATGCCTTTTTACATAGCAAATTACACTAATACGTTAATTGAGTTTCTAAGCAATTTCTAACGGCATATGGTCAATACATGAATGTTTTACTGCACCTGCAACGTTTGCCCACATGTTTGACAAATGGCGGCACCAAAAAGTTTCGAACTGACTGTGCTCTGTCTGGAAATACCGCTGGTTCATCAGATTAATTTCAGATCCGTTGTGAAAGTAACAGCATTGATCACTAATCCGTAAATCTGGATTTGGATTCTTTGGATTTCAAATCCAGTGAATCCTTTTTCAAAAAGGATTCGCCAGATCACAAATCCTGATTTGGATTTACCGAAAGGAACGCGAAATCCGTTTTAGGATCGAAAATCCGTTTTTGGATTCACCGAAAGGAACACACCCTTGGTGTTACGACACACACTTGGCGTGACGACACATGCTTGGCGTGACGACACACACTTGGCTGGAGGACACACTTGGCCTTACGACACACGCTTGGCGTAATAACATATGCTTGGCGTGACGACACACTTGGCGTGGCGACACACCTGACATGATGACACACACTTGGTGTGATGACACACACTTGGCGTGATGACTCACACTTGTTATGATGTCTCACACTTGCCGTGACAACAGACGTGGCATGATGACACACACTTGGCGTGATGACTCACACTTGCCGTGACGACACACATGGCGTGATGACACACACTTGGCGTGACGACACACACTCGGCGTGACGACACACACTTGGCTTGATGACACACTTGGCATGAAGACACACTTGGTATGATGACACACACTTGGTGTGATGACACACACTTGGCGTGACGACACACACTTGGCGTGACGACACACTTGGCTTGACGACACACTTGACTTGACCACACACTTGGCGTGGTGACACACACTTGGGGGTGGCCTGATGACACACACTTGGCCTAACGAGACACACTTGGCGTGATGACACACTTGACATGACGACACACACTTGACGTGATAACGCACACTTGGCTGATGACACACACTTGGCGTGATGACACACACTTGGTGTGATGACACACACTTGACATGACTACACATACTTGGTGTGATGACACACTTGACATGACTACACATACTTGGTGTGATGACACACACTTGACATGACTACACATACTTGGTGTGATAACACACTTGACATGACTACACATACTTGGTGTGATGACACGCACTTGACATGACTACACATACTTGGTGTGATGACACACACTTGACATGACTACACATACTTAGTGTGATGACACACTTGACATGACTACACATACTTGGTGTGATGACACACTCTTGACATGACTACACACACTTGGCGTGATGACACACACTTGATATGATGATACACATTTAGCATGACGACACAATGAATTACGTTAGAGGCTTATGAACATTGTAGGCTAATGAGCTCAACAAAAACGTTTCTTTGCAAGGGTTAACGAGTACCGTAATGTAAAGCGTGTTTACTTAGGGTCGATAAGTTTAGCTGTGTCTAATGACTATTTCTACCCAAGCGTAATTTTAAGGGACAGTCTCACCTATTTTCGTGTCACTTTAGAAAGTCAAAAATCATATTTGTATCACTAGAAGCCTAAAATGATGATCCAAAAAGTAGAAACTAGAAACTGTTATTGGTTGTCTTTGAACATTGATGGATGATGAAAACGGATTGCAACTTGAAAAAAATGGCCAATTTTTTCAAGTTCTTCCCGTATGTGTCTTGAAAAATACGCTAAAATCTGATTATGGTTTGTACTTTCTTTGTTATCACTTGATACTGTCGTCTCCATGCTCTGCGATCAATTTCTTGTACAAGCAACCACTTGTGATTTAGTGCAGAGTTGATGATCAAAGGGGCTCTAAGAGCCTTCCCGTTAATACAAAACAACGTAAGGTTAATTTTAGTTGTTCTTGATGTTTTGTAATTAAGTTGCAAGGCAGTACACCGTACAAGCATTGGAAGAATTCTTTTTTAGTACTGCGCCGTTTGGTGTGACCGCGATGACTAACTGCTGTTTAATAGCCCAATTTCCAATTTCTTTATATGCTATTTTGAATTTGAATAGTTAATCATTTGTAAGAAACTTTTGTTGTAATGCGTAGTTAGACTTGAGATCTATAAAGCTCTTCAGGATCGCTTAACCTTCTTAATCGACATATGATATGATAGTTTGGATATGATCGGTTCCTTCCATTCCTTAAATTTGTCAAATTGACTGCCGGTCATTTAGTGTCATGAAAACCTTGACCGGCAGTCGACCTTACAAAGATTTTATGTCACAAACTATGGCTTCGTACTCTGAGCTCAGCGTAAACCAATGTTTTTTCCTTTTTATTCTAGTACATAGGAAAAGTTGGCAAAATAATTAAAATTGACAGTGATGGCGATGTTTACGTAAGCTATGGTTCAAAAAGATGGCTTTTCCATCCAGATGCCGTTACCAAGGTATGTATGACTTCATACATGTAGCCACAAAATAACTCTCCCTCACTTGAAAAACTTTTTCTACATGCATAAGATAACTCTTCTTTATGACCAACTTCGTGACCTGTTTTAGTGTGAAACTGGGTATAGAAAACAGCAAAATATATCTTGTAAGTAATGGACTTTGGTTTCACAGATGGCCAGTTTTCTGGCGGGCGACAAAGTCAGAATTAAAAGCGACAAGCAGCTCGTGCAGAATCTACAACAGGGTCTTGGCAACTGGAATGAATCAATGAGTAGGGTATGTGTTTCATTAGAACTCTTTAGACTCATAACGCTTTTCTTTCAATTACCACATAATTCACTGCTACATGATCGTTTCCGGAATGAAAACTAAGCAGTTGAAACAGGTGTCAATCATGCCTTCCCCATTTCACACCCTTTGGGTGTGAAATGCAAATTAGGGCGTCTTTCAGTCACAAAACGTGGTTAACTTGCGCGTCCTTTAAATATAATTTGCTTCAAAAATCTAATTAAACCAAGATGTTATCTAAGCAAAAAAAGAAATCTAAATTCATAAAAACTTCTGATATAAGCCTGTTTTTGTCCGCTGAAAAGATAACTAAAGGTAATTATATGTGTAACCATATTAATTTCTTTCAGGCATTAGGAAAAGTGGGGGATATCCTTGAAGTGGACTCGGATGGTAATGCTCTAGTGTTGGTTGACTCAGATTCGTGGTTAATGAACCCAGCCGCACTGGAGAATCTGTCAGCTTTAGAAACTACCTTACCAAGTTCTTCAGGTAACGGGTCGATACCTGACCACGCCACGTGATGTTTTTCTTGCGGTGATCTTTGCTTGGTTGTTGTTTTTTTTTTTTACTTAGCATTGGTAATCAGTAGGTTTGAAGTCTATTTTTTGGTGTCTGTACTTCTGACTGACTGACGACTGTCTGTCTACCTATCTTGACTGACTGTCTAACGATCACCAACTGGCTGTCTGCCTGCCTGTCTGTTTGACTGACCTGTCTGACTGCCAGTCTGTCTTTCTGTGTCTGTACATCTGACTGACTAACAGACTGACGATGACGACTGTTGGCCTGTTTGTCCATCTGTCTATCTGACTGACTTTCTTTCACCAACTGATTGTACGCCTGCCTGTCTATTGAACTAGCCGTCCGTCTGACTGCCTATCTGTTTTTCTGTATCTGTACATCTGATTAAATGACTGACTGTCCGACCAGGTGCAAATCGACTGAGGGTCGGAGACCGAGTGTCTGTGTGCCTAGATGCAGAGGTGCTGAAAGCCATGTGTGAAGGTCATGGGGGCTGGGTTGATAACATGGAAAAGGTTAGAAATATTTGTTTGTTAGTTATTTCTAAAGGCTGGTTCACTCGAGCGACATAAACGCAAGCACAAGCGAAAGCAAACAAACCTGTGAACTAGCATTGCGAAAACGCAAGCGCAAGCTACTATTTACGACGCAAGCTAAAGAAATGGAAAATTTGTCATTTCCTGGCGCTTGAGTTTGCATTTCAGACGTGTGAACCGGAGCCACGCAATCGCAAACACAAGGTGAAAAGTTTTCGTTCCATGCCTCCACGGCCTAGTTTGAAACCCAGCTGAAGGAAACTGCCATCTTGGGATCTTCGCCATCTTCGTCCGCTATCTTGGCATGTTCAAATGTGCGTGCGTATCTGCGCTTGCGTTTTGCGTTTGCATCGTCATGTGAACCAGCCTCAAACAGTAGAATGTTTGCAACTAGAATCATGGTTACCTCTAACTTCCTGCTAAGTTGAACCGATGGTAATTTTAGAAACTACCAGCTCGCCAAAATACAGCGCAACTCACATCCCGTTTCGGCACACACTTGGTATTACGTCACACACTTGGTGTAACGACACATGCTTGGCGTGACGACACACACTTGGCGGGACGACACATGCCTGGGGTGACGACACACACTTGGCCTGACGACGCACAGTTAGCGTAATGACATATGCTTGGCGTGACGACACGCACTTGGCCTGACGACACACTTGGCATAATGACACACGCTTGGCGTGATGACACACACTTAGCGTGACGACACACAATGAATTTCGATAGACTATTGAATATTGTGGGCTAATGAGCTCAACAAAAACGTTTCTTTGCAAGGTTTAACGAGTACCGTAGTGTAAAGCAAGTTTACTTAGCGTCGACAAGTTTAGCTGTGTCTAATGACTATTTCTACTCAAGCGTAATTTAAAGGAGCAGTGTTACCTACTTTTGTGTCACTTTAGAAAGTCATAAAACATATTTGCACTACCAGAAACCTAAACTTGATGGTCCAGAAAGTAGAAAGTAGTGACTAGTATTGGTTGTCTTTGAACCTTGATGGATGATGAAAACGGATTGCAACTTAAAAAAAATGGCCAATGTTTTCAAGTTCTTCCCGCATATGTCTCTTGAACAATACGCTAAAATCTGATTATGGTTTGTACTTTCTTTGAGTTGTCACTTGATACTGTCGTCTCCATGCGGCAACGGACCCCAAAACTACTTTTAAAGTTTTCGAAGGAAAGAAAATGACCATGACAATCGAGAAGGTCATTTATTTTACGAATACTTTTACTAACCCAGGTTTTATAGTAAATCATCTTTCCGCCTATCTTAAGGTTACAGTGTACCTTCGGGGGTGTCTCCAGTATAACAGCTCTAGCGTCTTAAGATTACACTTGATATACCTAAACCCAGATATCAAATTAAAGCTTATAGAGCTGGCTATCTAAATATAGAAACCATTTGGTAATAAAATGAATTGTCGAATTTTTTACGACGTCTAAATTCGAACGTCCGAATCAGCTTTAAAACGCTATAACTCAAAGCGATTATTATATTTTGCTAATTTGATTTGTTCTCGGGTTTCCGGACACGAAGCGCCAAAAAAACGTGTCGGCGATTTTCCATATTCAATTGCAGTGAATAGTTGCAGAATATTTTCGAAAAGGGGAGAAAAAAAATTGGAATGATCGCACGGACCTCTTGACGAAAAAGTTTTCGGAATTAAGAAATTCGCCGACACTTTTTTGTTGATTATCTGTTAGCCTAGCTTCTGTCCAAATTTAAGGAAAATCGAACAAATTCCCTTTGAGTTGTAGCTCTTTAAAGTGTCCCCAACAAGCGAAAAATTAACTTTGAGAAAACGGCGCTTAAAAAAACATATCGCTTAATAAACAAACTCCGCCCACAAAAGTTATACCGTCATTTCTCCGTCAATTTTCACTATTTTTCGATAATTTTATTTTTGGATGAAAGTTCATTTTGTAAACTTTATTTTAACGCCAAAAAAAAATTTTCAATAAATTTTCGATCTGAAGGTACACTGTAACCTTAATAAAGCGGTTATTCCAAAGTATTTCCTCTTTCATTTCATTTGCGCTTGAGGGTGTTCTAGAATGAACTTCTTGCTAGACAGTTAAGACGCTCTTATAAAAAGGCGGAAGATCTTTCAGAACCAACAGTTTTAGGTCGTAATTACATTGAAACAAAAAAAGGGCCTCCGAACTTTGTAAGCATAGAATCGAGCGCACACCAGTGACTATTCTCCGATAAACAATAGCGATTCACCCAGGCAGCTTTAAGTGGTTTTTCTACGTCCAAAAAATAACCATATTGAAGCCACCTTTTGACATTGGACCAGTCAGTGAGTTTCTTTTGATTTTGTCAGGCTTAAAGTTCCATATAAATGGAAAGTAATGCTATTGACCATCATGTACTTCAAGCACGGAACAATTGTAAACGAGTTTTGAGAGTGCTAGTGTTTTGATAATGGCGATTCTTCCCAAAATTGTTAAGTGCCGACCTGACCAAAGGTTTAATACCATTTTCAGTTTAGCAAGTCGTTCGTCAAAGTTGATCTTGTCGCCAACGCTCCTTTTATAAGCAAACACTACACCAAGGGTAGAGACATACTGCTTCGGCCATGAAATGCCAAAAGGCTCACTAATGATCTTTCCCTAATCTGTTTTTCCACGAACCCAGCCACAGCCCTTTGGTTTTCGACTTGTTTATTTTCAGTCCGGAAAAGGAGCCAAATTGTTCAAGCAGAGAGAATGGGGACACAGCAGAGGAATCGTCGCGAATAAAAACAGTGGTATCATCGGCATACAAACTAAGTTTAGTCACTTTATTCCCATTCTTAAGACCTTTGATCGATTCATTTATTCTGATCTGATTGGCGAGAGGTTCTACAGCAAGAACAAAAAGCAACCCTGAGAGAGGGCACCCTTGCCTCACCCCTCTTTGTAGGGAGAAGAATTTTAATGATTATTTACAACGCAGCTAGAGATATTATGATAAAATGTATGGATCCAATTACGGAAGCTTGGGCCAAAGTTCATTGCAACGAGCACTTCGAAGAGGTATTCCCATTCCAAGGGGTCAAATGCCTTTTCAAAATCTAGAAAGTTAAATCATCCCTTCTTTTTCGTATTGGTTGATAATATCAGAAATTAGACGAATGTTTTCGGTTATGAACCTACCCTTGATGTAGCCTGTTTGATCTCTTCCTATAAGATGAGGAACTTTTTCCAGCCGTTTTGCGATGCATTTAGTTGCAATTTTGTAATCTGTGTTTAAGGGTGAAATGGAGCGCCAGTTTTCAAGAAGTAGAGAATCTTTATTCTGTTTTGAGATCAAAGAAATAAGTCCTTGTCTCTGGGAGATGGAAAGCTCTCCCAGTAACGCTCCATGATCGAGACAGTCAATCAAAGGGCTAGATATCTCATTCCAGAAACAAAGATAGAACTCTGCTGATAAACCGTCAGTACCAGGGGTCTTATTACGTTGAAAAGTGTAAGGGCAGATAAACATTCTACTTCAGTGATCAGACCTTCACAGAGGTTTTGCTTTACATTGTCTAGTCTTGGCAACGATTCGGAGTTAAGAAAGTTTGAAGAGCACGCGGTAGAAGATTGACCATGAGAACTTCATGTATAAAGTTGTTGGTAGAAGTATCTCATTTCACTCAGTTGAATTTAAGGATCCTCTGTAGAAGAGCCTTCAGCAGATTTCGATTTTGTTATGTGCTTTTTGTTATAGCTTCTTTTCGCGCTTTGCTTCGGATAATGGAACTTTTAGTTTTCTGGACAGCAATTTGGTCTAATTTAATTCTTAATTCCCTTGCTTCGTTTACAAGATAACTTTCATCAGGAGCTGCTTCGATACGAGAGTTCAGATTCTCAAGTTTTGGAAGAAGTTCCAATTCTGTATTTCTTTTTTCCTTAGCTTTTCTCTTAGCGAATCGAATGGAGATAATCCTAATCTCCATTTTCACCATTTCCCAAAATAGTCTTTTGTCGGTAGCATCTTTGTGTTTTTCTTTAGCGTGTTTAATAACAAACTTCATTTTTATAACAAATTCTTCATTTTCTAGAAGTGCCGATGATTATTAAACTTCCAAAAGCTTGGCCCTCTTTGTTCTTGTTTATCTCCTGGTCTAATTGAGATGGTGACTGGCGAGTGATCCGAGTCATAGTAGACGTTAATGTCAGTTTTGGTAACACGATTTAGTAGTTGTTTCAAAATAAACCAAAAATCTAGTCGACATTTGATCTTTCCTGAGCAATTTGCCCAGGAAAAGCATGTCTTATCTGGGTGCTGAATTCGCCAAGTATCAACTAGGTCAAAGTTGTTGCAAAGTTCCTGGATCGCATGGATTACTTTTTTCTTATGAAGGATCTCTTTGCCGCCTACTTTGTCCAAAGCTGAAATTGGACAGTTAAAGTCACCACCTACTAGGATCTTGTTGGTATGGCTGCGACGGATCGGATCGAGGATTTTACCAAATAAATTAATTTGCTGGTTTTGGTCATTAGGAGCAGAAATGTTAACCAGACACAAATCGTCTTGATCGATGCTAACGTTCGCGACGAGAAAACGGCCGTTTTTGTCTGCAGTAGTTTTCGGGATATCGACGCTTAAAGACGGCTTAAACAATATCATCACGTTTTTACTGTGTTTGGAACCATGCGCAAAAAGGATTTCACCGCCCCATTCTGCACGCCAAAAGTCCTCCAAACCAGGATCATTGTAAGTCTCTTGCAAAAAAATAATATCAATAGACGATATATATTCTCGGTATTGAACTGGAACTAGCGTGCAGTCGAGGCTCGTGCGGGTGAATCTTTTCACCTGCAAATATTTTTAATCATAATTCAACACATTGATACACTGCCTAAATATGGTCAAAAAGTTATCGATATGCGTTATGTGTACATGACGTATAACCAGCGATGGCGGTAAATTTCGCATTTTGAAGGAAAGTGAAAATGACTGCTGGCTGCAATTTCGTGTTTTGGGGCGAAAAAGTGCGTGAACTATTAGTTAAAAAAGGGAAAAGAAAAAAAGAAATGAAAAGAGAAAAAGTATTGTTCACATGATTGGACAAAAAAGGCGCGAAATTTTCGCGTTGTCGCGGTCGCTGTACTGGTTGCAGTGTTTCTTGGCGTAGCTGAATGAAAACTGGTTCAAAGTTTGACCGCTCGACAAGGAGTGAATGAAGGAGCACAATTTTCGTAAAATTCCTTTGGTAATCACCTCTGGAATATGATATAGGCTTGATGCTTCTTCAAAATAGTTTCTGATCTCGTCATACGGCTGTAGGAGCTAAGAAACGAGCAAGAGTGTAAACAACATTGATTGACTCAGCTCGTACTTCGATGTTTGAAAATTTGGTGTTGATGGAAGGGAATAAAAAGCCAAATCAACTACAGGTACGATGTTTTAACCGTTTCTTGTATCCTTTAGCTGTAAATTTTTGTAAGACATACTGTCTACGCTGCCGATCTTTCCGACTTTTCGCCGCTATGTTTAGGTTCGTAGCCGTGTGTTTGTTCAATTTGTTTTGATTCAGAATTGACCTTTTCAAGATACGAAACACTTGTAACTAAGACATTCTATGCCATTTTACTGTGTTTTAATTATTGTAGTCACTACTTTGTCCCGTTCTTTGAGTAGACGAAAGCTCTTCGCAGAAACTCTCAACTGATTGTGTACGCTAAATTAATTTAAGCTTAGCAAAAGTTTCGGCATTCGCTGTTTGTTGTTTAAGAAATGGCGCGAGGCAAAATATTGTTATTAGCCTTTTTACTTAATGAAAGGTTGTATATCTCAATGAATTTTTTCTCGAAACTGTGATTTGTTATCAATGTGTTGAATTACAAAACATTTATAGTGTTCAAGCTTGCACAATATTGACAAAGGCGCCACTTTCATTCATGAACTGTGTGATGTTGCAAGTTTCGCGCGGTAAAACATATGTAAGTTTTTTTTAAAATAAAAGGCTTGGCTTGGATATTTTTTCTTCAAAGACTTCAAACTGTGCTTTGTTATCAATGTGTTGAATTATAAAACTATTATAGCGCTCAAGCTTGCGTGATATCGCCCAATTTTATCCGACTCGGCCTACGGCCTCGTCGGCTAAGTATTAGGCGATGTCACGCGCGCTTTCGCGCTATAATAGTTAATGATATTCCCCCGCATTAGCCTCGACTGCAAGCTAGTTCCAGTTCAATACCGAGAATACGAATATCGTCTATTTTACTGAGATGAAGCCACCGAAAAAGCTTCCTTCTTTTAATGGATTTATTGAGCCCCCTTATATTCATTGAAACTGCTTTTAAAATTAATAAATAAATTCTTTAACGCCGTTACATTTTCATATTAGGAAGATTCTTCCCGTAATACAACTGCAACCTGAAAAACAAAACAAAATACATCATATTATAATTAACAACACTATAAACTCATACCCAACATAAATATACATAATAATTTAAACTAAATGGCCTATTCCTATTCATAACTTTCACAAGGTTAAAGCGTGCATATATCAAGGATATACGGTGGCCCACAAGTACGGTGGCCCACAAGGGACATTGCTGCAAATAAAAAAGTTGCTGGAAATAAAAAAAAAGTTGCCGCAAATAAAAAATAGTTGCTGCAAATTAAAAATAGTTGCTGCAAATTAAAAATAGTTGCTGCAAATAAAAAATAGTTGCTGCAAATTAAAAATAGTTGCTGCAAATAAAAAATAGTTGCTGCAAATTAAATAAATGGCAGGAAAGTATGCGCGCGCACTGATCGGAGGAGGAGGACTCGGTACAGCTATACCCAGGGCCTACTCAACTCACGACTCATGAGATGAAGATGCCTTATTTTTTTCTGTCATTATTAACAGACCTCGGAGAAGGTCGATGATGGTGGTGCATCAGTTCCATTAATGTTTAAGCAGTTTAAAACCCGCAAAGAGGAGGATAGAAAGGGATACTTTCGCAACAAACGTCCTGCAAAGAAAGCAAAACTTGCTCATCAACCCGTTCGAAGTAAAGATAAACATTGGTATTTAATATGGTGCTGAGGGATGGGGGTCTAATCGCAAAGAGGGGAATAACACGTAGGCCCGTCTCTTAAGTCGTCTTGATCTTCTCTTCTTGACTCCCTCAGGGTCAATTTCTCTCATGATACTGGCCACCAAACTTCTCGACACATTGACGTGGTGTTGTAATCGGAGTGAATGCCAAATGTAGCGATACCCAGCTAGCGAACCTGCTCCTTGCATATCCAGCTTTATCAGCCCCCGTAGTAAATCTTCATCATAATTGCAACTTCTTCTTTTTAACACTAACTCTTTTAGCTTCCTTTTGAGCGTTCTTACGTGCATTCCATCGAGTTTTTCCAACCTGGCCAACAATGGCGTTGTAAGGATATCCCCGATGGAAATACTCTGTTACGAGTTCTTCAACGTCCACCGAATTCGCAGCTTTTTTCGAGGTCTGTTCAACCGCCTCGTTGATCTGGTGGCCACATTGCCCACAAAACTTTGCTGAAGAAGAACATTCGGCTCCACAAGAACTGCAAAATATGACAGAAAAAATAAGGCATCTTCATCTCATGAGTCGTGAGTTGAGTAGGCCCTGGGTATAGCTGTACCGAGTCCTCCTCCCATCAGTGCGCGCGCATACTTTTCTGCCATTTATTTTATTTGCAGCAACTTTTTTTTATTTGCAACAACTATTTTTTACTTGCAGCAACTATTTTTTATTTGCAGCAACTATTTTTTATTTGCAGCAACTATTTTTTACTTGCAGCAACTATTTTTTTATTTGCAGCAACTATTTTTTACTTGCAGCAACTATTTTTTATTTGCAGCAACTATTTTTTATTTGCAGCAACTATTTTTTACTTGCAGCAACTGTTTTTTATTTGCAGCAACTATTTTTTATTTGTAGCAACTATTTTTTATTTGCGGCAACTTTTTTTATTTGCAGCAACTTTTTTATTTGCAGCAATGTCCCTTGTGGGCCACCCTTCGCCGTGAGCGAAGTTGAAATTGCCGTGAGCAAATTGAAACTGCCGTGAGCGAAGTTGAAATTGCCGTGAGCAAATTGAAACTGCCGTGAGTGAAGTTGAAGTTGCCGTGAGCAAATTGAAATTACCGTGAGCGAAGTTGAAATTGCCGTGAGCAAATTGAAACTGCCGTGAGCAAATTGAAATTGCCGTGACACTTTTGGTCCACCGTAGAATGGAACGTTGGAAATTTTCAATCGCTAAATCGAGTTAACGGTCTGGGTACCAGGATGGGGAAATGGAATATTTAAATTTGGAAAATCGCTTACCATTATGCAACGGTCACCCCAACCGGTTTGTTCCTACAAATGGTAAGCACCTGTTATTTCCCTGTTACTGTTGTAAGGAAACGGAAGAGTTAATCAGGAGGGAATTTATTTGTGGATATGGCAGTACAGTAGAAGGAAACTTATATCGTAACGTTTTTGTTGGGTTTAAGAATATACTGTGATTAAAAGTGCAAAGTTTTTGCAATTATTGCTAACACTTTTGACTCGCAGATGTCTACCGCCCTTGGTGATTTACCTGCAGTCGGTCTACTTGTTTTATTGGATAAGTAGTGTCACGAGACAGATTATTTAGGTAGTACAACAATAAACACTTAATGACTGGTCCCGAGGGAAACAGTGAATTTCGTTTCCCGAGAATCTCGATGTTTCCCGAGACGAAGTCGAGGGAAACATCGAGATTCGAGGGAAACAAAATTCACTGTTTCCCGAGGGATCAGTCATTAAGTGATTTGTTATATAGTAACACAAAAAAACACAACACAAGACAGTTTGAAAAACGCGCCGAGCACTCGAGCCATCATAATCATGCCACCTTTTGTCACGGTCTGATCACGTGCGTTAGCGGGCAACAGTTCAATGTTACCCTCTGACGTCAAAATTGTTGCCCGCTTTCTCAAATGTTGCCCGCTCAGCACAATTGGCGGGAAACAGTTTGTTTGTTAGATGTCATGTGACGATGAATCAACCAATCAACGCGCGCGTTGTATTGACAAAAACTCCAGCTATATAACAACAAGTTTTATTGGTCATAGCTGGTTGATTACCATGCAGATTACAAGTATATTCCTAGTCAGCCAAGCGAAGGATACCAACGACCAACTCGTGTTTATGCTGAATTCAAAACCCTTAGTGATTAGTTCACAATTTTGTTTAAATAAAACAACATTTTTATGAGGACCTCAGATGTTTTCAGCTGCTCAATGCTCGTCGAACCAAATAATCTAAGGTTATGTTTAATTTGTTTACTGTTGCAAGAATACTATAATTTGAAAATATTAACGCAGAATTTCTATAGAGAAAACTGATCAGCTAGATTGACAAATCATAACTTATAAGTTGAAGTTTGTTTGAGAAAGGATTGCGTAACGTAACGTAACGTAACGTAACGTAACGTAACGTAACGTAACAAATCCATGTTTTACAAGTCCATGTTTTACAAATCCATGTTTTACAAATCCAGTCCATGTTTTACAATATGCCATCCTGCAAGGCTTTCCGTGAACGTGTAAATTTCATCTACATTTTTAATCAATCATACTTGAGCATTCCCACGCTACTAATTGGTCTAATTGGGTGAAGACAAATTTGCAACATAGGCGGGGGAGCAGGGGCGGCTGCAGCCCCCCCCCCCCCCAAACGAAAATTTGGGGGGGGGGGGCTCCCCCCCCACGTTTTGGTGCCTAAACTATCGCTACCCCAGTACCCCAGTACGTCAGGTTACAAATATAAGAACCGTGTGCGAAGCTTTCAACAAAAATGCTGTCACCAAAACGCTACTAGGAGAGGTCCACAAACTGTTAAGGCTGTATTTGACATTACCTGTGGCATCGGCGACTTCAGAACGTACATTTTCTGTCCTCCGACGACTTAAGAACTATCTAAGATGCTCCATGAAGCAGGATCGTCTGAACAACTGCCTGCTAATACATTGTCACACATCGACTACGGACAAACTGTACACTGTCAAGATTGCAAAGAGGTTTGCTTCTGCCAACGAACTACGAAAAGGACATTTTGGAAGATTTGAGTAGGGGTATGTTCTTGGCTTGGTAAACCATAAGCCCCCCACGTTTAAAAACGCTCCGCCGCCTCTGTGCAAGGTCGTACCAGTTAGGCTTTGTTAACGACAAGAGCCTACTTTATTTTTCCGTTTCATTTCCTTTTCAGAAGACATTATAAAAATAGAATAATATGTCCTTATTGACTAAGTGGGATGGCCGGGGGCCGGATGGGAAAATATTTGGCTTGAGGACTATATATGTATATGTATATATATATATATATATATATATATATATATATATATATATATATATATATATATATATATATATATGTGGTACTACTTCATGTAAGCCTATATAGGAGCATGGTAAACCAAGATAGCTGACGGTAAACTACGCGAACCATCGAAAGGACCTTTTACCAACGTTTTTGGTTTCAAAGAAGACGAAGTGGAATGGCGAAAAGCCTCATACGCAAATCGAGAGTTTCGGCTCGCGGTGCACCCTCCCCCGAACTTCGCGAGGTTCTGCGAGACGCGTATTCCTAGTAGGAAGTGACTTAAGTGCTTGAGTCGCTCTTCGCTTCATTTCAATCGACGATAACAACATGCAGTAAACAACAGTAAACAAGGAATCAACAGCTAAAGCACGAAGCGAGAATTAATCGTAATCCAGTGACCTTCAAGTTCACAAAGCTGCACATCACGTGTTGCAAATTTCCCGCCACGAGTTCACGTCACGCTTGGCCGGAAATCGTCGTGGTGTCACGAACTTATCGCTTTGAATCATGCACTCCCAGCGTAAACCAAGCATTAGACTTGAGATCTATAAAGATCTTCAGGATCGCTTAACCTTCTTAATCGACATATGATATGATAGTTTGGATATGATCGGGACGTTCCTTCGATTCCTTAAATTTGTCGAAAATATCGGACTGCCGGTCATTTTAATAGTGTTATGAAAACCTTGACCGGCCTCACAAAGATTTTGTGTCACAAACTAAGGTTTAGTCGTATTCTGAGCCCAGCGTAAACCAATGTTTGTCCTTTTTATTGTAGTACATAGGAAAAGTTGGCAAAATAAGTAAAATTGACGCTCTTGGCGATGTTCATGTAAGCTATGGTTCACAAAGATGGCGTTTCCATCCAGATGCCGTTACCAAGGTATGTATGACTGCATACATGTAGCCACAAAATAACTCTCCCTCACTTGAAAAACTTTTGCTACATATGCAGAAAAAGATAAATCTTCCTTATGAGCAACTTCATGACCTGTTTTAGTGTGAAACTGGGTATAGAAAACAGCAAAATATATCTTGTAAGTAATGGACTTTGGTTTAACAGATGGCCAATTTTCTGGCGGGAGACAAAATCAGAATTAAAAGCGACAAGCAGTTCGTGCAGAATCTACAACAGGGTCTTGGCAACTGGAATGAATCAATGAGTAGGGTATGTGCTTCTTTAGAACTCTTTAGACTCATAACGCTTTTCTTTCAATTATCACATAGTTCACTGCTACATGATCGTTTCCGGAATCAAAACTAAGCAGTTGAAACAAGTGTCAATCATGCCTTAAAGTCGAAGCGTTTCTTGAAGTTTGTTTTTGTCCTCTCATGGGGATAAAGAGGTTATTATATGTGTAACCACATTAATTTCTTTCAGGCTTTGGGAAAAGAGGGGGAGATCCTAGAAGTGGACTCGGATGGTAATGCTCTAGTGTTGGTTGACTCGGATCAGTGGTTAATGAACCCGGCCGCACTGGAGAGTCTGTCAGCTGGAGAAGCTACCTCATCAAGTTCTTCAGGTAATGGGTCGACACTTGACCACGCGACGTGATTTTTTTCTTCGCACTGATCTTTGCTTTGTTTGGTTTCTACTGAGCATTGATAATCAATAGGTTTGAAGTCTATCTTTTGGTGTCTGTACAACTGACTGACTGATGACTGTCTGTCTGTCTGTCTGTCTGTCTGTCTATCTAACTGTCTGTCTAACTATCACCATCTGCCTGCAGTGCCTGCCTGTTTGATTGACCTTCCGTCTGACTGCAACCGACTGTCTGTCTTTCTGTGTCTGTCTCTCTGTCTTTGAGTGACTGTGTAACTGTATGTCTGCTTGTCTATTTTACTAGGCGTTCGTCTGACTGCCTGTCTTTCTGTGTCTGTAAATCTAATTACAGTTGATTTCACCTTACTTTTCCGCGTGGTGTTGTGAAGTTAGTTGGGAAATTGGGTACAAGACTACGAACTAGCCAATTACGTTGCGAAGTACGTAACGTAATTTGAAACTTGGAAACGAAGTTCGCAACTCCATTCCCTGCAAAGTACATAACTATGAAAATTTTGACTGCACAGGGAAAGTCTTTGATAATGTAAATAGAGGTACTATTTAATTTTCCATCAAAATTCTGTATTAAATTCGCGACCTCCGACAACGTGGAAACAATTAATTTTTGCATACGAAACAGTGGCTGTGTTTTCACGAGGCGGTTTTTCTCGCTTAACATTCCTGTAGGTAATTTGTTTACTGACAGCGTTAAGCAGCTTAAAAAATTTATGCGTTTTCGCGGCAGAACTTTATTCATTTTTCTTATACCATGCGCGATATATTTTCTTTTGTTAAAACAATAGAAAATTAGAACACAAAAGAACGACAATACAATGCCCTTCTTTGTTGTTTAATTGCCGACAAGCTTAAGCGACCTGGTTTGGTGGCTTAAATTTAATGAGAATTCTATTGTAGTTCGCCGACCCGCTTAACTTTAAGCGAGTTGGACAAGCAACTGTTTTCACGAGATTTTCGACTGTCACTCGCTCAGCGACTTGAAAAATCGCTCGTGAAAACACGGCCAGTGTTGGTAACACAACACACTTTTTAACAGCCAGACTGTCCGCTTCTAATAATTCTCTGTTTTCTTTATAGTTTCGCTGGAGAAAATTAAGATTAAGCTTTTACAGACTCTCTGCTTTAACTTCCAAGTATCGTTCCAGTAATAGAATGACTAATCTGAAAGCGTTTCGTTTTTGAAGACATGTTTATAAATCTGTGAATAGCCGTTAGTATCGTTTTCACGCGAGAGGTCACACATGTACTTCGGTGGGAATGAAGTTTTTTTTTTTTTTTTTTAGATTTAAAACTTTATTGAAAACATCAAAAAACTTGTAACAAAAGTTACATCATCACACTACTCTAACTTACACGTTACATTACACTGCAGCATTTACTAACCTACAAGTATAGTTTACAAGGTGGGGGTGGGAATGAAGTTGCGAACTTCGTTTCCAAGTTGCCAATTTCGTTACGTACTTTGCAACGTAATTGGCTAGTTCGTAGCCTAGTACTCAATTTCCCAACGAACTTCACAACACCACGCGGAAAAGTAAGGTGAAATCAACTGTAAGTGACTGTGACTGACTGTCTTAAGGTAATTCCCTTTAAAAGGGTCTTATCAGACTTAACTTTTTTCAAACCTTGTACGATTGATAACCATGCTTAGAGCATTCAAAAAAATGCAATAAAAAGCGGGGGTCACAGTACTTGTTTTTTTTTACACTGTACTCCCGTTATTTATAGCGACTTTTTATAATTGCGCGAGGAATGTCAGTTCGAAACTCGAACATCGAGAAATGGATTCTTATTACCTGCAGAAAATTATGATTATTATTGAAATTATTCAACATTCTTTCAGGGAAGTCATTTCAATTTGACCAGTCTTGCACATTTTGCGATGTTGCGATGTTGCAATATTTCGGAAATATTTTACATCTAATAGATAGCCCGCGATGTGCTCTACAAGATAAGGTAAATATTATGGGTTGTGACGCTGCTGGGGGTCCGTGACGTCATCCAAAATGGCCGCCAAGACGGCCGCCATCTTGGATTTTACTAAAAACTCAAATTTATCGGGAAAACGCGTAAATTGCAAATATTGTTTGCTGGAGATGCAAAATAACATACAATTAAACATTTTAATGCGTTTGGTAGCATTTTATATGTTTTTTCACTGAAAAAAGGTGAAATATACGCATTTTTATTCAAAAATGGGTTGACCACATGTTACTTATGACGTCATATCTCGTTACCATAGCAACCGGTTGTCGCCAAACTTTACCAAAATGTGTCTTAAGGATTAATGAACAGCTACTGAAAACGGCATGTGCTAATCGTAAATAGTCTTGAAAATATCGGATGAAACCCTTAAGGGGGGGGGGGGGGGGTGGCAAACACGTCCGAGGGTTAATGTCTGTCTCTCTAGCTGTCTCTCTAGCTGTCTCATACTCTGTCTCTGTAACGTATTGACTGTCTGACAGTCTGCGTGACTGTCTGACTTAATTTGTGACGTTGTTTTGTTTGACTGTCGGACTATCTGACTGCTAGTTTAGTGCCTGTCTGTCTGTCTGTCTGTCTGTCTGACCTTGTGTGTGTCAATCTGTCTGACTGTGCTTGTGCATCTATGTGACTACCACACACTTTATCCATTCTCAATGTGACGTTCTCTCTGAGCCTCTGTGTGACTACACTTTTGTGTAACTGTCTCGTCTCTGTCATTTTGTCTGTCTGTCAGAGGACGAAGGGACTGAACTCCTAAAGATGCTTCTTCAGGAAGCAGTCACTGAAGGTGGCGGCAGTGAGCCTGGAGACAGATTAGTGAACGCCTCATCCAATGGTAATATTCGGGACGTCCGGGAAATACTTGAAGCGAATCCTGACAAGGTAATTAACAATCGATCGATCGATCAATCAATCAATCAATCAATCAATCAATCAATCAATCAATCAATCAATCAATCAATCAAGCAAGTAAAAAAGCAAGCACCACTTTCTCGCTGTCTTATCCAACCAGAAGTAAAACCAAAATCAAACGTGACTTGCCCGCACGCGTTTTCCAGCGCTTGGCGCCGGCGACAAGTATCTACTTTGCCGGAGTTCTGATTGGTTTATTGGATTGTCCATATCTGTTGTGTTTGGCTCTTGTAATAACTTGAGGTTTGCTTTTGCGAAACTCAAGTGAATACCGCTTTATTAGAGAATGATCAAGGATATTCATGGTTCAAGCTTGGAGCTGACTTTTGTGTTTTTTTCTTTAGATTGATCATAAGAGAGTAGGTATGACAGCTCTTCACGTGGCGTGTCACCAAGGTGAAACGGAAATTGTCAAGTACCTCTTAGACAAGGGTGCTGACAAAGACATAAAGGTTAGTAAAAGGCGTAAAGAATACAGTTAAGATGATTAGGAAGGGTATGCATGTTCGAAGGAATGAAAATTTTTAAATTTGTTTCTGTTGCTTTTTGCTTTTTACTTTTGTTTTGTTATTCAGCTTCCATGTAATACGGAGTATATGGTGTTTAGTGGAGTCGTCGAATTTCAATACGACCGCAGGCGCCTAAAATATGACGCCTTGGCGAGTTGGGTTCCCTCATTAAATATTATTATTATTGATATTATTATGCATACGTAACCTCTACTATATGCACAAACGTCTAAAAGGTCAAACGTTTAGATTGTATTGCATTGTCTACTTTTTTTTAATACAAGCACCGAATGGTGGATAAAAATGGCGGATTTTATCGAGAAATGTCTTTTCATTATTAAACAAGGAGCCCGATGGGCTTCGAAACTGGCTCGTTTGGTCCAAGTTTCCACCCGGTTTTCATTTTAGAGTTTTATATTAGCAATCCACAATATACAATCTAGTATCTATCAATATGCACAGTCCAGTCCACATTTTCTTTTACATTCCACAGCCCGCTTCAAGCACTCCTTAGGGACGGACTATTTTATTGTTAAGAGGGGGGGGGGGGGGGGGGGAATTGGGCAATTACTAAAAAAAAAATTCCTGCATAGCAAAAGTAAAGGAAAAAAATAATGCACAGCGAGCGAAAGGAAAAAAAGGTATGGAACAATCCCGAAAAAAATTCTTGCACAACATGCGAGACGGAAAAAAAAATTCATGATCAGAAAAATTTCCCAACACCGCCATCTCCCCCACCCCCACAAAAATAACATCGTCCACCTTTTGTAGGCTACAATTTCAGGTCTATATTTTTTTCTCTGATCGACTCGGTACTGTTAGAAAAAAACATAAGCAACACAAATAGCGTGACATTAAAATACGAGATGTGTGGAATTTGAACGTAACTCCACGGAGTAATGCTTGAGAATTGTTTACTCAGCAGTTCTGTGACCTGTCGAGACGTGTTTTATTCAACGATTTATTCGATCTAAACTCGACTGTTTGACAATTGATTTGGTTAGAAAAATTCAACTCGCTTTCCTTTTACCAGAAATAGATCGCATCCGAAAATCACAGAGATTTAATTTTTAACAATTCCATCGAAATTAGAACGGTAAATATTTGAATTATAGTTGCCGACATACTGATTACGCCATTTCTGAAAACCGGAAGTAAACTAGGTACGGTGTTGGCCGCAGCAAAAGCGATTCCCAGGGCAGGTGACCCGACAGGCCGAAAAAAAAAGAGGGTATTTTAAGAACTGACTCGTCGCGGAGCGAAGAGCCAGTTAATAAACTAACTCTTCTGTTTGTACACGGTGTATGACGTGAATTACGTCATTAGTTCTGACAGCCGCCATCTTGGACTTCTCCAAACCCTCAGAAAACCGTACAAATGGATAACGTAAAAAATGTAAACGTTACGGCGACGAACTTTCTTTCCATTGAAAATAAACCAAATTAAAATCCAAATTTCGAAAAACATGGCTGTCAAAATCTCTTTGCCATGGAAACATCTAGTCAAGTGAACAACGAACTTTAATACCAAATTATTGCCAG
Source organism: Cladopsammia gracilis (assembly GCA_022457155.1). Classification (NCBI taxonomy): domain Eukaryota; kingdom Metazoa; phylum Cnidaria; class Anthozoa; order Scleractinia; family Dendrophylliidae; genus Cladopsammia; species Cladopsammia gracilis. The sequence continues at coordinate 163,232 of JAJGOT010000102.1, read as the reverse complement.
ATAAATTTTGAGAGCAGTCATGAACTTTGGTGCTCGGTTTGCCTTAATATTAAACAAGACGCTGTGGGAGCGTATACTTGGGCGTTGTTGTATCAAGCGTATTGGAATGAAAATATCTTGGAAAATCTGCATGCACGTCAGTTTAGGGTTTGATGATATGGAATGCACTGAGTATTGGGATAGTATTGTATGTCGTTGACTGTTGGTGCACATTCGTAAAGTGGAACACGTGAAGACTTACGTGAAGTGCGGGTGCAAGGATTATATTTAACGCTTGTAGAATTTGGAAAAACTTAATTGTAATTTGGCCAGCGAAACTGCAAGGAAAACAGAGAATTCATGGCAGCGCATAGTCTGTGTTCAGGTTTCAAATTACCCTTTTGACATATGCAAATTCGGTGCACTTTTTCCTGACAACAACAACAAACTTAAGAGGGCTAAATTTGTTTTCTGTCTTTTCTGCTACGTACCTTTCTTTCCCCGCTGTATGACATCCATTATTATATTTAGTTTCATTCAAGATTTATCTTCACAATTGGTAAACATGAAGTTCAGAAAGAATTTTACACATGAATTTTGCGTGACTAACGCACTGGCACTTGGGGCCCTTGTTTACATAAAGTGACCTATTTTGGTTTTGTTCGCTTTCTGACTGAAAACTCACTCCATTCGAAATTTTTCCATAGCCGTTCACAGCCAGCCGTTCGAAATTTTTGTTCTGTTTCGGTCGTTCACTGCAAGCCGTTCAAAATAATTCTTCAGGCGTTTACATGAAATTCGATCTGTTAGCAGATCTCGTTGCCTAGCACGTGATCAAAATCTGCCGTGAAGAAATTGTTCTTTCTTGTTGCACCGATGCAGTGCGAAAGTTATTTTATTACTAGTAGTAATCACAGATTATAGTGCGTCTCCTTATACCGTAGCACCTCGTCTTGAACTACGTAGTACCTCAGTTTCAGCCACAGTTGAAAGGGGCTATGTCACGAGATATGTCACGCAGGCAAAAATGTCGGGCCGACGTCAAACAAATTCACGCTATCGCCGTGGAATCGGGAAAAATCCTTCAATTCTGCCGTGCTGTGTACTCCGAAAGGTCTCAGATTTTTCCGACATAAATAGTATATTTATCTTGATTTCATTTCGGTTTATATTTCTCCGATTCTGAAATGATACGCCTCAGTACTTGGTGTGATATCCGTAAGGATTTTACCGACTAAATAAATGTAGATATCTCAATGTCTGGAAGTTGCATTCAGCATATGTTTAATCAAGATGGCGCAGATTTGGAACCGACACTTTTCTCGATTCGTTCCACCTAGACGACGCGCTAAGCATGCTGGATACTATTGTGACGTTTCAAGATGGCGCAGATTTGGTACCGACACTTTTCTCGATTCGTTCCGCCTAGACGACAAGATTAGGAAGCGTCTCCTTCGTCGACGCAATTATATCTGGAAGAACTAGTCGTTTGAAACTGTATTTTTGTAATGGACGATTTTATATAAGTGACGATTTGTCCGCCCGTTTTAGCGCACGGATGGGAAAATGTCATAACTCGGACCGTTCCATTCTCAAGAGTCTAAAGATGTACATGTACCTTTGAGAATTCATAACTCGAATAATATTCCATCGATTTAATAGAATTAAAGACTGAATAACGGCTAAAGAGTAAGCGATCAAGAAATCAGAATTTATCTGCCGGCGAGCTTATCAAATAAGCGTTGAAGCTAGCCGAGACGCCAGCTGACCAGTATTCTTCTCGTCGTTACGCTTGACTGAGTTTGACGCACGCGCATTAGAGCCCAATTGCAAATTCGTGCACTACCAAACTGCATTTTATAACTTGGGCTCCTCCGCCCAAGTAAAAAGTTATGAATGTTGATAGTTAGCCTCCCCTCCCAACCAGGTTAAATAGGATTAATTCGGGTGTTTCTTGGTGTTGCGGAAGCCATTGTTGGTTAGCTTTTGTGTTGTGGTGTGGGTGTTGTTCAGTGTCTTTTGAATCTTTTGTTTTACGTCATTTGGTGATCACACCATCTGCAACACTAAGGCCCCGTCCACACTAATCCGTTTACAAACAAAAACGGAGCTGTTTTGCTCCGTTTTCAAAAAGATTTGCGTCCACACTTACCGTTTTCGTATCGTTTTCGCCCGTCCACATTACAACGCCGTATTGTTTTGAAAACGCTTTGATACCCTAAGTGCGCATGCTCAAATGAACTCTACGCACGCGCATTTCAATATATCGGCCCGCGAAATTGGCGCCATTCTTGATTCTTTGTTGTTGAGTGTTGTTTTGGTTTAGAATTCTTCGATATTTTCCTTCTAAACGATGCCAAGAACAGCAGGAAAGCAACCAAAACCTAAAACAGACTGTTTCACATGGACTGATGATGAAGTCGAGCTACTTCTGAAAGTCACAAACAAATACAAAGTGCAGAAAAGCACCGAGAGTGTAGACTGGGAGTCAGTGGCGACATCTTGGATATGTTTCGCGGTCGAGTGGTCTGGCTATTTTAATGACGTAACCGTTTTCAGATAGCATCGTTTTCTCCGTCCACACCAGAAAACAGCGTTTTCAAAAAGCATCGTTTTCAAATTACTCCACTCTGGAGAGCGTTTTCGAATCGCTCCGTTTCGGCGTCGTAGTGTGGACGATAGCCGTATCCGGAGCAAAACAGCTCCGTTTTCGTTTGAAAACGAATTAGTGTGGACGGGGCCTAAGAAACTACCACTAATTCCATTGTTAACTCGTGAATATGCGAAGCATAAAACGAGTTAAAGGATTTAGGCGGATAAGTCTCTCGATCGCTCACTCACTGGGTTGTAAACGTTTGTTACTAATCATTAATGAGAAGTGAATTCATCATCCAGTTGTTTCGTTTCACAAATGCATATTTATGTCATGTTTAGATGTTTTCATCATCTCTTCAATTCTTTGACTTCAAACTCAGTATGGAAAATTAAAACCGATCTGTGGACTTTAAATGGATTTTTCAAGAGTTGGGAAAACGCTACAGCACAATAAATGTTTTTAAATGTGTATCCTGTGAGAAGGCGCTCGGTCTTGAGTGCAAATTTCGAATTAAAAAAAAAAAAATGTCTTTGCGTGACACAAATACGCATTGAGAACTGGGTGACGTAATGTTTTGAATGCTTGCGTAACCAGAATGAAAAGCAAGTAAGCGGCTTAGTAATCGACTATAACGAAGGTTAGGGCAAACGTTTATGACCTAACTGCCGGCACAGCCTCCGGTCGCACTTAGATTGTCCATAGAGGTTGAAACCCACAGTTAAAGTCCGTTCACAATATTCATTCCATGCATTCCCGCTAAGAATGCATCGAACCCAAGATCTTTTATTGCTGCGCAGGCAGTCTACTAATCGTGTAGAATCGAGAATTTTGAGGTCTTTCTGTCTTTCTGTCTGTCTCGGTTTTCCGAAAGTAACAATGAATTGTTTGAGAACCAATTAAGAGCGGAAGAAGATCTACTACGAAACCGTCGGCAGTCTCGGGAGAGCCTCAGCATCTAATCAAAACAAAGTGATGACAAGCCGACTCGAGCATGCATAGATGCACAACGTAAGCTGTTTATGTTTCGACGCCATTTTCGAATGGTTTTCAAGCTTTTTCTGCTATCCATTCGACTTGACAATGTCTAAAAGTCCGCTGGAAATCATTTGAACATGGACAAAGGTTCTTCTCAGGACCAATGTAGTTGCTGATCTCTGAGGAACAAGACGCTGTGTGAGCGCATACTTGGGCGTCGTTGTATTAGGCATATTGGAAAATAAATGTCTTGGGTATCTGCATGCACGTTATTTCACGGTTTGATGATAGGGAGTATTGGAATAGTGTGAGCAGTCTAACAAAGAAGCGCGTTAACCTTCTAAAACAAGAAGACACAGCACACTTTGCGTGCGAGATCGCACGCAAATTATTAAAATAGCGTGGCCATTGTGTCAAAAGACTAGAGTACTGAAAAATACAAATCGATGCATACTTTGTACTTACCGTTGAAAAAATGACCGTATATAGGAGCTTCTCGACGGTTGTTATTGGTTTTCGCTAAATCTTGTAACCAGCTGGTTTGTTTTTCCGACACTTTTGAAGTGAATGCAAAAGTAGCCGCAAAGTGGCCTTTCGAAGCTATGGATCTTTCAGTTTATTTTGCCTGGTCCGGACCCGGGGTCAAAACAATTTTTCGAATTGAAAGTATTCCAGCCATTATTATAATAAATTTTGAATGAAACTTATAAATTTAATCAAAGTTAACGACAGTATTGATAATTTACGAGGAGAGAAACAAATTTAGCCCTTTGAAATATGTTTTTTTCAGTGAGGTAAAAATGTTATAATTTGCATAATGTAAAAAGTAATTTGAAACCTTTCCAGTAACGCATAACGCAGCTATTTCATAAAGCATTTCGCAATCAGACACACGAAAATATATCCAATATTTATTCCTCTGTATCCGAAACATAGAAAAACAATTAAATGAAAAAGTGATCGCTTTAAGGTTATTTTCGCCGAGAAACATTCACTAGCGCAAGCGAAACTCGCAAGAAACGTATCGCAAAACACGTGCATTGTTTACATCTTCTATCGGCGGTGAATTTTTTCACCCGAGGCTGTTTTGTTTCTTCAACTTCACGAAATAAAAATTCATAAAAGGCAAACAACCGAAAGAAGTGAAATTAATTTGGATTCCTACCACGCTTATATTTCTTCCTTCGCTGTCCAGTGTTCACTTTTTATTAAGGTTACAGTGTACCTTCGGGGGTGTCTCCAGTATAACAGCTCTAGCGTCTTAAGATTACACTTAATATACCTAAACCCAGATATCAAATTAAAGCTTATAGAGCTGGCTATCTAAATATGGAAACCATTTGGTAATAAAGTGAATATTGTCGAATATTTTACGACGTCTAAATTCGAACGTCCGAATCAGCTTTAAAACGCTATAACTCAAAGCGATTATTGTATTTTGCTAATTTGATTTGTTCTCGGGTTTCCGGACACGAAGCGCTAAAAAAAGGTGTCGGCGATTTTCCATATTCAATTGCAGTGAAAAGTTACAGAATATTTTCGAAAAAGGGAGGAAAAAAAATTGGAATGATCGCACGGAAATGCCTCTTGACGAAAAAGTTTTCGGAATTAAGAAATTCGCCGACACTTTTTTGTTGATTATTTGTTAGCCTAGCTTCTGTCCAAATTTAAGGAAAATCGAACAAATTCCCTTTGAGTTGTAGCTCTTTAAAGTGTCCCCAACAAGCGAAAAATTAACTTTGAGAAAACGGCGCTTAAAAAAACATATCGCTTAATAAAAAAAACTCTGCCCCTAAAAGTTATACCGTCATTTCTCCGTCAATTTTCACTATTTTTCGATACCTTTTTTAACCCGTGCATACGCGCATGCGTAATGAACGGGTTATCGGTAACGGCGACAGATATGCAAATGAGTCACTCGCTCACTCCTTCCATCAGCTGTAAACTTAGTGACGTAATGCTTTGTTACGAATGGGTTTTGCAACAAGAACAGCGTGAATCCAGCGATAACAATAACAAAATTGGTGTAAACGAATATAAACAACAATAAGCTTATAGATGTTTCGCATTTGGAGTCTTTAATGCAAGATTAAAATCGATCTAAAAGGAATTTTCAACTGAGACACGCGTTTTGATGGTTATCTGCTCTACAATAATAAAATTTATCCCATCTCAATTCAGTGGTCACGGTGGTCGAGTGGTGTAAAGCGCGGACTTACGTCCGAAAGGCCCAGGTTCGAATCTCGCTCGGGCCGTTCTTCTTTTGTTTTTCCTTTTTTTTTTCTTTCTTCTTCAGAATGAACATTATGAAAGTGATGTACTGTATTTTTATTTTTTGCGTTTGTCAAAAATCCTTACGTTTAATTAAAAAAAAAAATACTGAACCGTGACAGAGTGAAAACATAAGCTTACCGCAATATTGCGTTATGCTAGCATTTCAAATTCAGGGGTTGGCTCTAAGGAGCCTTTGATTTTGAATGAAAGTTCATTCTGTAAACTTTATTTTAACGCCAAAAAAAAAATTTCAATAAAGTTTCGATCTGAAGGTACACTGTAACCTTAAGTTTATACTTATATAACCCTTTAGGGGGCACAATATTAGTTTATCTAGACGTGTCCCTCTCCTCTCCTTCCTAATAGAATGTGATTTAATTTAATTATTAACATCTGTAAAGGTTTGGAGTAAACAAATAAATGAAATGAAAATGAAATGAAACAAGCGTTATATATTCGTCTAAATCTGAGGCGTATGATTCCAGAATCGGGAAAATAGCCGACACGAAATCAAGACAACCAAATTATTTACATGATTGTGGGAAAAATCTGAGACCTTTCGGAGTGCACAGCACGGCGGAACTGAAGGATTTTGCCCAATTCCACGGCGGTGGCGTAAATTTGATTTATGTCAGCCCGATGTTTTCAAGATTCTTAGCCAGCGTGACACATCTCGCAATGTCGCAATACTTCACTTCCGATATGGAACTACTAGTTTCAATCATAACTATCTACAGAGCTCAAAGACCTTTTCTCATCAGATCTAATCATTTATTATTTATTAATACCGCCATTATGTTTACAGCTAATTATCTATTGTTCATTGCTATCGCCTACTTATTATTTCTGTCACCCATGCCACAACTTCATTTTATATCCTGCATTGTAGAATATTTTCTCATTCCCTGATGATGCCGTGGATCGGCGAAAGCTCGGACTAAATAAATACAGTAGCTGAAGGCCTCATTTGATCCGTTCATTTATTGTACGAGATGCTACTGAAGGACAACTTCAACCGTTTATCTTATCATTATTGTTTGTGAATTATTAGGACAAACAGGATTATACTGCTTTGCATCATGCAGCTTACGGGTAAGCAGGAAACTTTTTCTTATACAGCAATTTTTGGGATATTTGCATGGGTTTGGGGCCTACCACAAAAGCAAAAGGAATTTAACCTTGTACTTGACAAACGACTCTAGAGCTTTTACTTCAGCAGTCGCAATAGAGCGGTTTTCACCTGCGTATCGTAAAACCAAAACCAAAAGCAATCATTCTGGCTAATCACAACAGACGCAGACAATCCAATGAAACAATCAGAACTCGAAGCAAATGCAATGTAGCCAGCGCCAAGCCCGGGAAAACGTGTGCGAGTAAACCACGATAAGTACTCGTCACCTGCCTTACCATGGGGACGGCGTTGGAGGGAGGGGAGGGTGAGGAGTTGGACGCAGGGGTTGGGGGTTCGGTGGAGCAAAATGCTTTGGAGAACATTGAGCCCGCGATATGTAATGGCCACCTGCTTTACCCATTGAAAGACGTTAGAGGAAAGGGAGGGTGGGGAGTTGGGGGTCGGTGGAGTAAAACGCCTGGGACGGTCGAAACGGTTGGCTCACAGGAGCTTTTAATTTTTACAGTGATCGAAGCGGAGAGACCGTCACTGTGATGGTAAACACAGGTACAAACGTAAATGTGTGCAAAAACAAAAACAAAGCCACGCCGCTACACTTAGCTGTCAATCAAGGCAACAAGGCTGGTGTTAAGGCACTGCTGGCGTCACCGGACTGTGACGTCAACTGTCAGGTAAATTAAAATGGTAATCGCTTATTTTTAAAAGTTGGAGCAAATTATGGGTAATGGGTAGTTCTTTGTGTTGCGGAAACTATTGTTGGTGTAGCTATTGTGTTGTGTTGTAGCTATTGTATTGTGGTGTTGGTGTTGTGGTGTAGCTATTGTATTGTGGTGTAGCTATTGTGTTGTTGTAGCTATTGTATTGTGTTGTAGCTATTGTGTTGTGTTGTGTTGTAGCAATTGTTTCGTGTTATAGCTATTGTGTTGTGTTGTAGCTAGAGTGATTTTACTTCATCTGTGAAATAGTTAGTAGAATACTACGCACTTTTAGACTATAATTCCTTTGTTTTCTTTTTTTTAATTTTGACTATCACACACTAATTGTTAGATAGTATTTCACAGATGAAGTAAAATCACTCTATTGTATTGTGTTGTACCTATTGGTGTTGTGTTGTAGCTATTGTGTTGTGTTGTAGCTATTGTGTTGTGTTGTAGCTGTGTTGTAGCTATTGTGTTGTGTTGTAGCTATTGTGTTGTGGTGTAGCTATTGTGTTGTGGTGTAGCTATTGTGTTGTGGTGTAGCTATTGTATTGTGGTGTAGCTATTGTGTTGTGGTATAGATATTGTATTGTGGTGTAGCTATTGTGTTGTGGTGTAGCTATTGTGTTGTGGTGTAGCTATTGTGTTGTGGTGTAGCTATTGTGTTGTGGTGTAGCTATTGTGTTGTGGTGTAGCTATTGTATTGTGGTGTAGCTATTGTGTTGTGTTGTAGCTATTGTATTGTTGTGTAGCTATTGTGTTGTGGTGTAGCTAGTTGTAGTTGTAGCTATTGTGTTGTAGTGTAGCTATTGTATTGTGGTGTAGCTATTGTATTGTGGTGTAGCTATTGTGTTGTGTTGTAGCTATTGGTGTTGTGTTGTAGCTATTGTGTTGTGTTGTAGCTATTGTATTGTGTTGTAGCTATTGTATTGTGTTGTAGCTATTGTATTGTGGTGTAGCTATTGTGTTGTGGTGTAGCTATTGTATTGTGTTGTAGCTATTGTATTGTGTTGTAGCTATTGTATTGTGGTGTAGCTATTGTATTGTGGTGTAGCTATTGTATTGTGTTGTAGCTATTGTGTTGTGTTGTAGCTATTGTGTTGTGTTGTAGCTATTGTATTGTGTTGTAGCTATTGTATTGCGGTGTAGCTATAGTGTTGTGGTGTAGCTATTGTATTGTGGTGTAGCTATTGTGTTGTGGTGTAGCTATTGTGTTGTGTTGTAGCTATTGTATTGTGTTGTAGCTATTGTATTGTGGTGTAGCTATTGTATTGTGGTGTAGCTATTGTGTTGTGGTGTAGCTATTGTATTGTGGTGTAGCTATTGTGTTGTGGTGTAGCTATTGTGTTGTGGTGTAGCTATTGTATTGTTGTGTAGCTATTGTGTTGTGGTGTAGCTATTGTGTTGTGTTGTAGCTATTGTATTGTGGTGTAGCTATTGTGTTGTGGTGTAGCTATTGTATTGTGGTGTAGCTATTGTGTTGTGGTGTAGCTATTGTGTTGTGTTGTAGCTATTGTGTTGTGGTGTAGCTATTGTATTGTGGTGTAGCTATTGTGTTGTGGTGTAGCTATTGTATTGTGGTGTAGCTATTGTGTTGTGGTGTAGCTATTGTGTTGTGGTGTAGCTATTGTATTGTTGTGTAGCTATTGTGTTGTGGTGTAGCTATTGTGTTGTGTTGTAGCTATTGTATTGTGGTGTAGCTATTGTGTTGTGGTGTAGCTATTGTATTGTGGTGTAGCTATTGTGTTGTGGTGTAGCTATTGTGTTGTGTTGTAGCTATTGTGTTGTGGTGTAGCTATTGTATTGTGGTGTAGCTATTGTGTTGTGGTGTAGCTATTGTATTGTGGTGTAGCTATTGTGTTGTGGTGTAGCTATTGTGTTGTGTTGTAGCTATTGTATTGTGTTGTAGCTATTGTGTTGTAGTGTAGCTATTGGTGTTGTGGTTATCTATTGTGTTATTTATTGTCTTTCGAATTATTTCTTTTTCATCATTTAGTGATCGCAACACGCGCAGCACTAAGAAACTGGCGATTTTTACCACAGACTCGAAATCAAATACGCTTATTTTGGAGTTCTTTTTTCCTTTCTTTTATTCGTTTTTTCCAGGATTCAGTCGGGGATACTCCTTTACACGATGCAATCTCTAAAGACAAAAACACAATCATCGACCTTTTTCTCAGCTCCCAAGTCCTTGATGTCACTGTGTGTAATGAGAGGGGATTTAACCCTCTTCATCAAGCCTGCTTGAAAGGAAACTTACAGTAAGTACTACTGCAGCGCTGTGCGCATTGAACTTTTGATCTTAAGTTGTTGGCTCGAGTCCTGGTTTCAGCTCTCGTATCGACCGCTGCCTAGTCAGCTCAGTCGAATGAGTACCAGTCTACAATCGAGGTTGAGGTCGAGGTCGCAGGTTCGATTACCGGCTGGACCACAAACCAGGGTTTTTAAATAACTGGAACGATCGGTAGTCATACTGGCTGTGCTCAACACCTTCCAGTTCAGATCGTGTCATTGGGCGGTGACATTAAGCCGTTGGTCTTGTCGCATCACTAACTCACACCTACTGGTAGGGATCGTTAAAGAACTTACTTATTTCTCGAAAAGAGGGGGGGGGGGGGGAGGGGGGACCGATGAGTAGTTACAACCTTTCCTTGGGGTTTGGGGAGGGGGAGGGGGTGGGTGGGGTGGGGAAAACAGGAATGGGCCCACAGTAATTGGCGCAAGCTGTTGTCGTGTCCTTGCCAATTCTGGTGAAGTTCAAAATAAAAGTTGTCTCGTAACTCAGTAAGTTTCACCCCACATGCGCCTCTCCATGGTTCCCAGCGAATTGTAGGCAATCCTAAAAAGTGTTTGGGGAGTATCAGTAGGTTGCGATGAACTGTCGTACTGTCGCGCTGTCGGAGTGCCGAATTAATCCGCTCTCTTCAGAGCATTTCAGTATCCTAAGATTCCGGGACCGTTATTTTCGGAATTAGCAGCCCTGAGGGGCGACAACTTTCGGATGACTGCTAAAATATGTCAACAGTCCATTTCCATTTAGCCTGAGCTTTTTGTGGAGTTCCAGGCCCGCCAAAATGACGTAAAAATGTAAATGATACGACGAAAAACTTTTCATTTCATGCTGAAAGGGTTAAAGCTACGGAAAGCGCATTATGTTTGCTCAAGTTTGAAACACTTGAAGTATACATTCTGAATACGAAAGCGTTGTCGTTGTGTTGCTAACAAGTGAATTTATTGATGACATTTTCATATTAGTCTAACAAGATGAATTTGTTTCTTTTCGTTGCAGCGCTGTACAGAAAATCGCTGAAAAGTATCCCAGTCTTATCGAGAAACCTAAAGAAGATGGATTTACCGCTCTACACTTGTCCGCATTTAATAACCATAAAGAAATAGCGCGATGCCTTTTGTTATCGGTATGTACACCACAGGACACCCAAGCGTAATGTCTGCATATTAAAGATATTTGAAAATATAAGACATACCAATAGACAGAACACAACACTAATAAATGTTTCAAAGATTTTATTCAGCAATTTTGATTCTATATATTGCTTAAAACGTTCAATTCGAAATTTCACACAATGTCTTATATTTTGAAATATCATTAAAATGCAAACATAACGCTTGGGTGTCCTGTGCGTACACAATACAGTCAAACCTGTATTAAATGGACGCGCTCGGAGAATGCTGCAGTGTCCGCTAAATACAAGGTGTCCATTAAAACAAGTTCCCGAAATTTTTCTATACATGGTTAAACGAGAACAGTCCAACAACAACTCAAGCAATCCATAACTGGCTTCAGTTGATTACGGCTGTTCGTACGACTGATTTCATTCTTCTGTTTAGCATGCGCTTATGGTGGACTGTATTTTCGCATCCACACAAGCATCAACTCCAATGTTAAAACACAACGACGTTGTGACAGGCCAAACACGACTCCCGCTCCTCGCAAATTGTATAAAGAAGCCTTTAGAATAGCTTTCTTAGAATTCACCAGCATCCGTGAGATTTTCAAAACAGATCACCATATCTGTACAAGCCATGTCAGGATGCAATAACGCCTGATGAAACAACGGAGGTCCTTCAAGCTCCAAGAAACACTACTCAAAAACAGAATAAAACAAGGAACTTAAACATAAACTGCAAGAAGTACTGATTCCATTTAGAGAAATGGCAGCTTCAGACTTTGATCTTAGACGCTTACATCCGTGATAAAGATCCATTTTCTCACAAGACTTGCACACCGCAGACTTAGACACTAAATCACGGGCTGAAAGATTGACTGATCTTAGCATATTCATAACAAAAACTACAGCCGATAACTACTTATCTTGCAACAAAAGTTAGCCAGAGAAGCCCTAACACATGCCAAGAGAGCTAGCATAACGAAGGTATTGAGAAACAATAATTCTGTAAATGGCTATGCACAGCATGTAAACTGACGTCCTGTCATACAGTAAAATAGATTTATATCCCAAAGATCAAAGATACATATAATACTATCAAGCACTTGTCACATCTCTGTTTTGGTGATCTAAGGGGAACAAATATCTCATAGACCTTGGCAAAGCTATTCTAAGGGCTTCTATATACATTTTGCAACTAGCGGGAGTCGTGTTTGGCCTGTCACTTTTATAATACTGATAATGAATTCAAATGGTGTTTCAGGTGTTGTTTTCATGGATCTTTATCAAGATGCACACTTGAGCTTAATTCAGTACAGTGGCAAAATGCTCATTTATTAAACTAGCACAATAATGTCATGAGTTCAGAGATCACTCTTTTATATCAACCTGTATAACATGAAAAATGAAGTGACCCCCCTCTATGTTGTGTCAAATTTATGGTGACCCTCCCTTTTTGGTTGGGTAAAAAATTAATTACCCTCCCCTGAATTCCTCCGGCCCACGCCCCTCCCCCCACCCCCCATTCTAAAAAATGAATGCCCCCCCAGGGGGGTGAGGGCAGCGGGAATCAGGTTACGACCCAATGGCTTCATACTTTCGGTATTACTGTACTAAAAATAGGTCCGCGACGCTTACAAATGTCTTTCCGTCACAAAACAATTGTTCCTAAATTTTACGAGGCGTGTTCGAACTTACTTGATTGATAATTGACATCAGTGACGTAGCCCTGACGTCACTTATTCGACAATTCATGCTTTCCATCCATGATGTGCCTCATGTTGTACGATGCGTCGATAATTCATATTTGTCATTCGCGACTTAGCCCTAACGTCACTAATTCGACAGTTCACGCTTAACACCCGTGATTTACCTCATGTGGTACGACGCGTAGTGTAAACCTATCAGCGATACCTTCCGAGCAACCTCAAAATTCATGTCTGCCAAGTATAAAGTGAAGTCCCGTTACAGCATAGTGTCTCTACGGTTTTTGTGGTGGACACAAAAGCCGAGAAACCAAGTTAATACTGACATCAAAATGATAAATGAATTTGTTTTTAACTATAGGAGTACTGTGACATCAATTCGCGAAACACCAAGGGTCAAACAGCTCTGGCGCTAGCTGTATCGCAGGAATACAAAGCTATGATACAATTGCTTATCCAAAACGGCGCTGATGTGAATGCTTTTGACGAGGATGGCGACACCCCGCTACATATTGCTGTTATGCACCAGGCTGTGGGATCCTCTGGGGTACGAGGGGTGAGTGGAGTTTCAAGTTCATACGTGCCTGTAATAGAGAGTGCGTAAAATAATCAAGGGAGTGCCAAAATTGTCCCTAAGTCGTACAAAAATTGCGCCCAAGTCGTGCAAAAATTGTGTCTTACTCGTGGCAAAATTGTGTCTAAGTCGTACTAAAATTGTGACTAAGTCGTGCTGCAATTGTGCCTAAGTCGTGCCATAATTGTGCCGAAAATGTGGCTAGGTTATGCCAAGATTTTGCCGAGGTCGTGCCAAAGTCGTGCCTAAGTCGTGCCTTTAAGAAATTGCGCGCATTTTAGGATATTTCTTGAATTTTGATTTTTGACACTCCAGCATTGTTAATTTGCCTTTACATAATTTCAGCTGTTGCAAGGCTTAGGGCTAAATCTACCAGATGGCGCGAAGAAAGATCAGCACAAGGGGCCTGCCATAGCTGTTTATCTAGCTATTCACGGGGCGAATATCAACTTTTATAACTACGAGGGAAAGACGCCATTGGACTTGTGTTCGGATGCCCGAATTGCCAACTTGATACAACAGTTTGCCAGAAACATTCCAAGGTACAAAGAATTTTTCAGATACTAACTCGTATCCAGTGGCTATTAAAACTTCAGAAAACGAAAGAAAAAGACGGAGGAGATCTGGAACAGGCGAATTGTAAGTGCGCGGGGTATGCTGGGAAGGGTAGAAAGAAAATTTGCCTTTCGTCCTTTCTCATGCCACCCCGCGCGCCTCAATTCGCCCTAGTAACTACTGTTCTCTCGCCCTAAAACAGAAAAAGACAGTAACTCAAATACGTACATTCGTCAGTTCCACTGATCATTCCTTTTTTAGTTTGTAGTTGCTGTAGCATAAGAAATTATGCGTAGTAGTGATGCGCAATGCAATACTAAGGAATCACCTTTATTGGTCTGATAATTGCCATACTGCGTGTCGCCAATGTGGCAAAGCGCAGTCTAGCGATCACACACACGCTCACACTCAGCCGGCTGCAAGGCAGTCTGCCACGATCTTTCTTCATTGCTTGCGATCTTTGGCAGCACTTCTGATTTCATGATGCTCCCTGTTTATCACCTTTGCGATGTATTGGTTGGAACATTGTTTCGACCTGCCGGGTTTACTTTTTCCATACTGACTGGTTGGAATAAGGCGTATTTGTTAATTGGCTCATCAGTCGATGTCCTCGGGATGTGACCGGGAAATTTTAGCTGGCGTTGGTGAATTTCTTTGACTAGAGGCGTCTGGTGGACCTGGTTCAAATCTTCTTCATTCCGGATGGAATCTAATCTCTTGATAACTTGCGGCGAAGCTGTTTAATTTGCCTTCAAGCCTCAGTGTAGAGGCTAAGGTCTATCGAGATGGTTTTGGATCTCCACAGTTTCTTAAGCTTCCAGAAAGTGACCCATATCGATCAGTCTAGCGATCAGTAAAGATGATTTTGAAAATATAATGGCGTTTGTTTCTGTTTATTAAATGCAATAAATAATTTGATTTCCAAAGTGAATTTCACCAGCTTTTCTCTAAGATCAGAGTTCATAAGAAAATTGTTCATTTTTAAATGTTAAAATATTTTTACAGACACGCGCTTTTGATATAGGATTTTTCTGCCCAACGAAGTCTAGAATCTATCCGCCACACTTCGACTTAACTTTGAGTTTCAGCTAAAATAAAAGAGTGAACGAGTAAAATGTTTGCCTTCAATTCCAGCAAGGTCGATAAAGGAAATTTCCATTATACCCTAAAGGATCTGAAAGTGGTGGCAAATTTTAACACACACAATCCCCCGCGGATAAAATATGATTACATAAAAATAAACTGCGAACTGACCGCACGGATCCGCTCGTTTGTGTAATTCCTCATTTAATGCCTCATTCAAGCATTTAATGACATTCGTCTTTCTGTTCGTATGTTTGTTCGTTACTTCGTTACTTTGACCATTCCCGTTAATTGATTTTGCTTACTTTCGTTACAGGCAGACGTCTTCTTCAGGTCCATCCACTTCTACCCAACCACCGCCCCAACCTGTGCTATCACAATCCATTCCTCGACCTGTTCCTCGTCCATCACCAGCTGAATCAGCGGTAAATACGTCTTTTTATTTACTACTCTGCAATAGTAACATTACTAAATTTAAATCGTTTGTTATATTTGTAATCTCAACGGTGCAACGTTATGCAGCGTTAAGCCGTCATTCAAATTCCTTTGTTTCTTACGGCAATCTTCACTTCCATTTTTATCTTGTGAACACGCGAAGTGTTAAACGAAATACCCAAACTTTTACTCCGGTTATTAATGGGATGTAAACCTTTTTTATTCTTCAGTGTATTACGTCATCTAGTTGCCTCGACAGTCTCGTTTCAGACAATGCATATTTATTTCACGCTAAGATGTTTTGGTCGTTTTAAGCGTTTATTCCACAATTCTTTCACTTCAAACTCAGTATGGAAAATTAAAACCGATCTATGGACTTCGAATGGATTTTATAGCACTTAGGGGAAAATGTCGTTCGATCACTGTCATCGCTCCCTCACTCAGCTGTAAACCTTTGCTGGTAATTCGCCAGTGTATTACATCATCCGGTTGTCTCATTTTACACAATACATATTTATGTCACGCTACGATGTTTTCATGCCATTAATTTAAAGTTATTTACCGCAGTGACGCCACTAAAGTCAAGTTAACCCTCAGACTTACACGCAAACTTATACCTCCACCGTGGTAAAAGAAGGGGGGGGGGCAACAATTCCCCCCCCTTGGGTTTTTGCGATGTTGCAATATTTCGGAAATATTTTCCGTTTAATGGATAGCCTGTGATGTGCTCTGCACGATAAGGTAAATATTATAGGTTGTGGCGCTGCTGGGGGTCCGTGACGTCATCCAAAATGGCCGCCAAGATGACCGCCATCATGGATTTTACTAAAAATGCAAATTTATCGGAAAAATGCAGAAATTGCAAATCTTCCTTGCTAGTGTTGCAAAATAACATACAATTAAACATTTTGCTGCTTTCGGTAGCATTTTATATGTTTCTTTTTCACAAAAAACACGCAATTTTAATAAAAAATGGCTTAACCTTGAAAATGCTTATGACGTCATATCTCATTACCATGGAAATCGGTTGTCGCCAAAGTTTACCAAAATGTGTCTGAAGGGTAAATGAACAGCTACTGAAGACGGCATGTGCTAATCTTAAATCGTCTAGAAAAAATAGGAGAAAATCTTGAAACCTAATTGTAAAATATCAAGAAAACTAAAATTTACCTTACCTTGTTTCGTATTCACGAGATGGCTTTTACAGCCGTTTGGTAAAGTTTTATTTGTGTTGGTTCAAAACTAGCAAAAAGCAGCTAAAATTTCATATTTTCAACGATAAAAAACTTACCTTATTACATTAAATTTTCACGACATCAAAAGTACGCGACTTTCGAAAGGGCAAATGCCGCAACCCTAAGTTTTCGCTATTTTGGGTAATTTTGGTATCCAAGTCAAATCGCAACTTTATCCGATAGAGAAAAAAAAAGTCCGAGTGAGAGAAAAGGGGTGTAAAGAAAAGAAAGGAAACATAATCTGGCACTCTGTTAATAGGCCATTTGCACAATGACGTTATTTGACTACTACTACCAGAATCCTTCAGTTTTTTGTTTTGTAGTGCAAATTAGGGCTATTGTTATTTAAACCGCACTGGGATTACAAAATTTAAATAAGAAAGGAAAAACGAAATGAATTCCGGTAGTAGTAGTCAAATGACGTCATCGTGCAAATGGCCTATTACTAGCAACTACGGCCGCCCAAAAGAAATGGTCTTTCTGATTTTAGAAAAACTTTGGAGGAGAAAATATTAATAATAATAATAATAATAATAATAATAATAATAATAATAATATAATAAGTTTTAATCGCGCGTTTAAAAATATCAACGCGCTAGCAGTATCAGATATTCACAGAATAAAAATAATAATTAACAATAATTGATAGACTTTTAGATGATTTGATATAGTGCGGCAAATCGTTCCAGATTTTAGGAGCATAAAAAGACAAAGCACGTTGACCATAAGTGGCTGTAGAGGTTGTAGGTACTTGAAGAAGTGAAAGGTTGGAAGAGCGTAGCAAACTAGTTGGTTTGAAGTTATTATCGAAGAGTGTCCATTAAGGATTTTATAATTAAGTAAAAAGTAAAACTGTACAATCAATGCGTGATTTTACTGAGAGCCAAGCCCGTCAAAAGCAACCCAGATGGAACAATGTATTTTTGAATACCGTCGTACGGTACGTTTGAAATGATGTCTTACTCGTACTTCATTTCTTATTTTGAGTTAGAACATCCAATTTTGCGGTCGTATTAACCTTGTTCAATACGTTTCTTGGAATGGATTGTTCATGTATTTTAGCGCAGTTCAAAAGTAAGGCCACCAGAACATGCGGCCTCTTACGGCTGCTTATTCCGAAAGTAACGGTGGTTGCCATGTTCGTAAATCTACAGCAACGTAGCAGTAGTTGTCTTTTTTTTACTATTTTACATGTCTCCTGAACTTTTCCTCTTTACTCACTAACAGACAGGCAGTGCAGAACAATGTCAGAGAAAGACCCAAGATTGCGCAGAATCAGCAGGAACCGACTGCATTGTCTGTACAGAAAACGCGGCTACTGTTACATTAAATCCGTGTGGCCATAAGGTCACGTGTTCAGGTAAGACAAAATTGGGAAAAAGCCCAAACACACATCTACAGAGTCAGAAGTTAGAACCACTTTGTACAACATGATAAACAGTACCACGGGAAAGTTCTGCTCAATAGCTTTCATTTGAATGGTCACACTGCAGGATCAGCCACAGACTCAAAAGTTAGAACCGCCTTGTACAGCATAATAAACAGCACCACAGGAAAGTACTGCTCGGTAGCTTTCATTTGAATAGTCACACTTTAGGATTTCTTTCACAGACTCAAAAGTTAGAACCGCCTTGTACGGCATAATAAACAATAAAACGGGAAAGTACTGCTCAGTAGCTTTCATTTGAATGGTCACAGTTTAGGATTTCACTCACAGACTCAAAAAATAGAACCACCTTGAACAGCATAATAAACAGTAACACAGGAAAGTACTGCTCAATAACTTTCATTTGCGTGGTCACACTTTAGGATTTCATCCACAGACTCAAAAGTTACAACCACCTTGTACAGAAAAATAAACAGAACCACAGGAAAGTCCTGATCATTAGCTTTCATTTGAATGGTCACACTTTGGGGTTTCATTCAGATGTGAAGTCTTACGCGCTAACAACCACACAACCGCGCCTCTAAACTCGAGTCGTCCTTAATTAACCTTATTTTTTTCCTTTGTAGTTTGCTCTCTCAAACTAAAACGTTGTCCTAAGTGTAACGCAGCAGTTCAACAGAAAGCAGTCCCAGGTATGTTGATTTCCTTATTCAACACACAATTTGTTTTGCCCCAAGAGTTATCAGTTGTATGTCTGCTGTGATGTTCCAGGAATTGTTGGGAACTGATTGTGGGAACCAGGAATACCAGTTGTGTGTCTGGTATGATTGACTGGGCGAGAGCAGCCTTTCGTGACTGATGTTTGAAGTCATAAGTACCAGTTGTCTTTCTAGTGTGATGAATGTAGTATGAAGATGAAGGTGAAGGTAGTCGTTAAAAAAAAGTGTCGATGGTGACTGATATTTGAATCCAGGTTTTTCAGTAGTCTGTCTAGAGGGATCGTCGAAATTAGAGTAAAATTAGTGTAGTTGTGCAAATGAAGCATCTAGGAGTATTGCTACTCCCTCCTGGATGGGATGCTAGTAGATCGCAGGGTTACCCCAAGCATTAAGTCGCAAGTACCCATTTGTACACCTGGGTTATTGGCGTCTTTTGTTTGGCCCAGAAGTTCTAAGTGATCGCTTGGGAGAAGGGAGTCCTTAAAAAGGCTGTTGCTGATGAATCCTGCGTGAACGGCCAGAGGTATCAGTAAATTTTGAATTGGAAAGCAACCGTTTCGCTGGTAAGAAAAATATGTACGGAGCTGTTAATTAATATTAATAAAATATTTTCCTTTTACTCTTTTAGTTCCAAGTGAGATCAAAGCACGAGGACCAAGAGCAAGGCTTGCTTTTGAAAATGCCTTGAAGACTGGAAAAGTAAAGGTGTACCGTGCACGAATCATGCTGATCGGACAAGATCGAGCAGGCAAGACGAGTTTCAAGAAGTCTTTGTTAGGTCTGCCATTTGACCCAAAACAGCAGAGCACTGAAGGAATTGAAGTTGATCCATCAAAATTCGAAGTTGACGTTGACCAAGTCAAGAATTGGCAACCTACCGATGCAAAGTTAGACGTGCATCAATTTGTGACGGATCTTGCAAGGATGGTGGCTGAAGAACTTCAAGAAGAAAAAGAAGAAGAACAAGAAAAAGAAGAACAGGAGGAACAAGAAGAACAAGAAGAACAAGGAGAGCAAGAAGAACAAGAAGAACAAGAACAAGAAGAACAAGAAGAACAAGAAGAACAAGAAGAACAAGAAGAACAAGAAGAACGAGAAGAACAAGAACAAGAACAAGAACAAGAAGAAAAAGAAAAAGAAAAAAAAGAAAAAGAAAACCAAGATAAACAAACTGAAGAGGTATGATATGAAAAAAAAATGAAGATGGTTGTTACCCTGTGAACATAACCAAAAAATTGAATGTATTCCACTGTTGCATTACTTCTTTTCAAAACATGATTTCTCACTTCATGCTAAGCTGTCCGTGGTAGGGGTCAACCGGCATAGCCTAGTGTAATAACTAACAGACAATTAGCTCTTTTACCCTGCCTTTTACCAAGACCGTCGTACGGTTTAGTCCATCCTCTGTGTTATGCATCCCGCTTCTGTCTTCGGCCTAAATGCATCTATGACCATGGGCCCGTTTCTCGAAAGTTCCGATAACTTTTCGGGCCCAAAGCTGTATTTTAAAATCACGATAACTTTTCGGGCCCGGAAAGCTATCTTTATCATGTGCGCAATGTTTACATTAAATATTAAAATTTTGTTAGTTTTGAAAGCTAAGCAACAACATTCTAAGTTGACGAAACAAGTCGGGCTGGTTCGAGGGCTAAACAATACTGATTTTAAAATACAGTTCCTTCCCCGAAAAGTTATCGAGACTTTCGAAAAATGTTCGTCATAATTCGGTTTACTAGAAACTGATACAGTGTATCTAACTTTTCTATTTTGATAGGCTTTTTTGACACAAGTGAACTTGAGGAACAAGATGAAGAAGTTGAAAAACTGGAACAACAAAGACAGAGAGATGGATGCGAATCAGGTTGGTATCCTGAATTTACAAAGAATACAAAACACCAAAAAGTCGGACTCTTTCAAAAACGTTATCACCCCTCACAATGTTTAAGGGACCTGGCAGACCATGTTCTTTCTCAAGTTGTCAATCAACCACAAAAGCATAAGCAACAACAAGCAATTCTTATGTTACCGTCATTTTCCCTTTATTTGTAAGACTTCTTTGAATAGAATTCAATTTGCTACGACTTAATTAATTCCATTTTAAATCCATGAATGCGCGTAAGCGCAATGGACGAGTTATCGCGGTTTGGTGGGGAATTTGTCACTTGCTCACTCGTTGTAAACTTGCTAGGTATTCCTGGCATTTTTATATCACGTTTAGTTCGTTTATATTAAAATAATCAAAGGCTCCTGCGAGCCAACCCGTGAATACGAAATGCTAACGGTTTTTTTGGAAATTCAATGTAACGACTTTTGACGAACAAAATAAAGAAAAAGAAAAATCCGTCCTGGGCAAGAATCGAACTCACGTCCTTCAGCTCCCTCCGGTTCTATTGTATGTCTACCTATACCAGAATTTGGTTAATCACTGAGGCCAAATTTTGTTATTTTAACGTGGATATACGGAAAACGTTTACATCTGAGTGATGGATCGAACGAGCGTTCTCGAGGTTCTTGGCGAGATTTGAACTCGAGCCGTGTGATTGCCACGCCACTAGGCCACGAAAACGTACGACATTTAGAAGGGGGAAATTTTATTACTTTTACGTAGATATGCAGTGAAACGCGTATTAAAATTCATTTCAAGTTTGCAGCTCGGTTAATTTTGCAATAAAAGACTCCAAATGCGAAACATCTTCAAGCTTATTGTTATTGCTGGCGAGCGTTAGCGAGGCAGCACACTATTCTTGGCGTTAGAGGAAAAAATCCAAAATTTTGTCGGATGTAAGATGGGGTGCATGCGCAGTGGCTTATTGTCACTGTCGCCTAGCGATGTCTGTCATTTTGCTTCGCAACGCAATCAATCAACTGTGACAACGAACGCGACAACTGTCTAAATCGACAATCCACGTGAGAATCTGTCACGCTGTCAGACGCTTTCGCTTTCGAGGTGCAGTAGTAGGTACGTATTTTCTAAATGTTTGCTAAATGTCTTCATTTGGTTGTGAAATTATTCATCATGGTCACGAACGATTGCTTGCTATAAGCAATTCAAAATGTCCATCGCTCGTGGAAGCGAACCACTCAACTGTAAAATCAAACGACTCGTTGCACTTTCACACGAGTTCTTCGCCCGTTGAGGCAAATAATTCAATATCTGTGACGTTTGTGGCGGATAATTAGACCGTTGAGTCATGCTCTTTGTCCGTTGAGGCGAAAGAATTGAAAAAATGTCAATCGCTCGTCGAAGCGAACTATTCTGTGAAATCAGATGATTGTTTCTCTCTGAAATCCAACGACTCGTTGCACATTCAGACGAGTTCTTCGCCCGTGGAGGCAAATAATTCAAAATCTGTGCCGGCTGGGCCGGCTGATTCGACCGTTGAGTCATGTTTTTAGGTATAACTCTAACTTGAACAATGAATTATTAAAAATGTAAACAAACAGCCGTAAGTAAAGATACTTAGTAAAGCAATGTACTTTTGTTTTGTTTTTTAAGAAAGCTATTATGAAATCTTCAATTAGCTTGAGAAAAAACCCTCTTGAATTGTCCTTTGTAAAGGTTATTTCCCTTCACTGTCAATTATTACTGAATCTTTAAAATATCTGTAACTTGAACAATAGGTTCTTGGCAATAGGTTTTTTTATAAAGCAGCCCATAGTCCACACTGTTAGTTTAGCAGTGTGGGTAATACAAGTCAGTAAGGCTATGGTTGGGCAATTTTCAAAAACACCACTTGCTGTAGTATAAATTTTTACAACTCATCCAGGGAAAGCCTACTCTACTCAACCTTTAAACCCCTTCCCTTAAAAGTTGAAGAAATTTACCGGAGCTGTCCAATGTTCAATTCACTTCCCACTGTTTTATCCCCCTTCGCCAGCACTCACTTTCACATTGAAATTACTAGTTTAATTATATTCGTTTACAACAAAGTAGCAATTGTTTACGCAACGCATTCGATAAGATTGGCAAATTTAGCTTTTTAATGCGTAACGCATTGTACGGTATTTTTAAATTGTAAACATGGCTCGATATCTTTTAAAATACCGTAATCCGCGATATGATTTATGTGATGTTTAAGGTCTACATATTCTGTTCAGTAGAGAAACGCAAGGATATATTTTCACTTGGGGAACAGATCCACAGACGGCATATGAAAGTTGACCTTTAGCACATGACCGTGTCAAGTTCTTTCCTATTTCAATTGAACAATAACATGAAAGACATAAATTTGGTTTATTTATCAAAGGACTCCAAATGCGAAAAATCTCTAAGCTTATTGTTGTTCATCGTTTACAATAAATTAGTTTTGTTATCGCTGGATTCACGTTGTTATTGTTACGCAACGAATTCGTAACAAAACTGATTTAAAACATTACGTGACAAAAGTTTACAGCTGATGGAAGGAGTGAGTGAGCGATTGAGCGAGTGAGTGCTCATTTGCATATCTTACCGATAACCTGTTCATTACGCATGCGCGTATTCACGGGTTAAAAACCGATCTGCTGACTTTAAAATAGTTTTTCAAGACTAAGGAAAACGCTACAGCAACGGTAAATGTTCTTTCAAAATGTTGATTAGAGTACGATAAATGCTATTTCCGCAAGAAAATTAAATGTTTGGCTATAAAAGCTGTTTGTCTGTTATTGTTAGGTGAAAAAATGCAGTGTTTATGTGAATATATATTTTTGTCTGTTTAACGAAGTTGGTAACCTTTACCGAAAGTCTTAATATTTAAAGTACTTTATTTCTAAAATTGCGACCCAAAAACGTCTACTCTGAAGGAAAACCTGTAGCGAAAGTTTTTTTGCCAAGGAGTCATCGGTAAAGGTGGCACTTATGGAAATGTTCCTCGTGTGAAAATATACTTGAAATCGTTTTATCCTTGAGTTTTCCGAGTGAACTGCGTAACATGTTGTTCTTAACCGTATTCAGACCGGGGGATAACTTTAGAAACATTATATTTACCAAACTTTTTCTAATAGAGTTTTTTCGTATCCTTTGTATTTCATATGTGAAATACAAATGGTGAAATTTCTCATGCAAATTAGCCGTCTAGCTTTTGAATTAGAATGTCTCGCGATCAGTCATGCAGCGAGATGAGCAAGCTTTTATGTTTTTGAAGTTGTTTTATCGAAAGTATTTCCGCAGGTTCCAATAGCCATCGTTTAATGAAGACTTGCTTCACAACAAATCAGGCGTCAAGTTCAATTTAACTTGCCTGTCTTGCCTGTCCGTAAGTAAAATAAACATTACAATCTAGTAGTAAAGCCTTTGTAAGTTGCCTTGCGGTCTATTGATGCGAACAGGTGTGCCATCGATCATCCTAATCACATCGGGAAAATGCTCAATATAGCCTCGCATGCTAGAATTCCTGACAGACAAATACTGTTAACGTTTGGCTGCTCTCCAATTAAATAAAAAGTGGTCAAACTCTCTTCCCTTTTATCGTTGGCAATTAGAAATCACAGGAGTAAATGAGTAAATAATTATCTATTGGAACCTGCGGAAATACTTTCGATAAAACAACTTCAAAAACTTTAAAAAGCTTGCTCATCTCGCTGCATGACTGATCGCGAGACATTCTAATTCAAAAGCTGGACGGCTAATTTGCATCAGAAATTTCACCATTTGTATTTCACATGTGAAATACAAAGGATACGAAAAAACTCTAATAGATTAAGTATGTAATTTGAAAACTGTTTATAGAGAGAGAAAACTCAAGAAGGACGAGCTGATCCCTTCATGGCCAGCCACAGTAAAAACAGGGAACCGGTCACACCTGAATTGAATATCGATCCTGTTAAACCTTCAGAAAAATTCATCGATGTTCTTGTGAAGTATTTGGGAGGTTTGAACCTGCAAAGTGATGGTACGACAATGGAACACCACATGACTCTAGATCTGTGGGACTTTGCTGGTCAACATCTTTATTACGCCTCCTATCCAGCATTCTTGTCACCACGAGCACTTTATATGCTGGTTTACAATCTCAGCAAAAGATTAAAAGACACTGCTCAGCACTGTGCTAGACAAGGTGTTCTTGAAATTTATCTCAGTAACCCAAATTATGAAACGAATTTGGAGAATTTGTTGTCTTGGCTGGTTTCAGTGAGTACCATGTGCTCATCAAACCCAGAAATGGATGGAAACAAAGAGTCAAGAAAAGATCTGACTCCTGGCTCCTGCCAGCCTCCAGTATTCATTGTAGGAACACATGCGGATAAACCACATGAAGACATAAAGGAGATGGAATTACAGATTCGGAAAGAAATTGTAGGAAAGGACTATGGACGTCATGTGATCCGTCCTTTCTTCTCAGTTGATAACACCCAAGGATCGTCTGGCGAGGGGGTTGGCGAACTTCAGAAACGAATGATTGAAGTGTTGAAGCAACAACCATACATGGGCGAGGAGGTACCACTTCGGTAAGTTTTACAGTTTGAAATATTTTAAGGTGGCTCGAAGTAGTTTTTTTTGGGTCACACTTCCCTTTTTGAATGCGCTTATACATAATCTTACTTTAGCTCAATAAATCTGAATTTCATACCAGATATTAGGCTTGGATGAAAGTTTTGGATGATGCTCTTTATATACTAATCAGCGTTTCCATAGCAACGGTAAACAAATATGGCGAAAAATAGTTTTTCCTAAATATCTTTCGATTTTGGGGCTACCCGTGACAAGCGAATAAATGCGCTATAATTTATACATCGTTGCACACAAAATGGGAAAAATTCAAACAAATTAAACTGTTCGATTTTGAGTAAATCGCAAAAACATTTTTTAACATGTGTTTTTCATGTTTTGAAATATAAGGGGTCAAAACATTTCATAGGTCTCACAAATTATCATTAAATTGCTACAGAAAGTTTCCTTGGACTTAAAATATTACTCCCTGCAAATAGCTCTGACTAACCCCTCAGCATTAAAGAGATCGAGCTTTTCATTCAAATGCAGTTTTGCTTGACGTTTTCACTCTTTAAAAGTTTCAAGCGCATTTGCATATAAATTCAAAACGAACAAATGAAGATGTTTGATATCTTCCCAGTATGTTTTTAAATATATAGGCAATAATATTTTCAATCTTCAGTCCAATTGATTCAGAGGAACATCCCGAAAAGAACCGTTGAAGTTCGAGTACGAAAGCAGCGACCTCGGGATGAAAATCCAGTACAACGAGCGTGACATCGCATGTTTATTTCACACGAGCGCTCGGTGACAAATTCCTCTATGCACGCTTGCTCTATTTTGAATGTTTCCATATCGTAATTATTCAAGTATTTCTTTTTTTCAAGGCCGTTGCGCGATGGAGACTATTTTATATCTTCCAAAAGTAATGGACCTTCATTGCAACTATAACATGTCTTCAGTCCATCAATTAAAAGTTTTAGATTGATAACATAATTTTCATTCAGAAAATTTGATATTGAGCGAAGGATGGGAATATTTCTTCCGGCTTTTTCAGGTAGGTCACTTATAGGGGGCCGTCCAATCCACCGCTTTTCTCTTGCCTTTTTCAAAGCATCTCTTCGGTTGAATTTGGAATTTTGTCGACGAGTACGAACCATGATGTATTTGAAAACTAATGCGTATATTAAATGAAAACAATACTTGAATAATTACAATATGAAAACATCCAAATCGGAGCAAGCGTGCATAGAGGAATTTGTCACCGAGCGCTCTTGTGAAATAAACATGCAATGTCACACTCGTTGTACTGGATTTTCATCCCGAGGTCGCTGCTTTCGTACTCGAACTTCAACGGTTCTTTTCGGGATGTTCCTCTGAATCAATTGGACTGAAGCTTAAAAATATTATTGCCCATATATTTAAAAACATACTGGGAAGATATCAAATATCTTCATTTTTAACCCGTGAATATACGCGCATGCGTAATGAACGGGTTATCGGCCGTAACGGCGATTGATATGCAAATGAGTCACTCACTCGCTCACTCCTTCCATCAGCTGTAAACGTAGTGACGTAATGCTTTGTTACGAATGCGTTTTGTAACAAGAACAGCGTGAATCCAGCGATAACAATAACTAAATTGGTGTAAACGAATATAAACAACAATAAGCTTAAAGATGTTTCGCATTTGGAGTCTTTAATGCAACGTTAAAATCGATCTAAAGGGAATTTTCAACTGAGACACGCGTTTTGATTCACGCCAGTGGTCACGGTGGTCGAGTGGTGAAAAGCGAGGACTCACCGCCGAAAGGCCCAGGTTCAAATCTCGCTCGGGCCGTTCATTTTTTTTTTTTTCGTTTTTTTTTCTTTCTTCTTCGGACTGAACATTATGAAGGTGATGTACTGTATTTTTATTTTTTGCGTTTGTCAAAAATCCTTAGTTTAATTTTAAAAAAAATATTGAACCGTGACAGAGTGAAAACATAAGCTTACTTACTGCATTGCGTTTAAACGCTTACGCATTTCAAATTCACGGGTTGGCTCTAAGGAGCCTTTGATTTCATTTTGAATTTATATGCAAATGCGCTTGAAACTTTTAAAGAGTGAAAACGTCAAGCAAAACTGCATTTGAATGAAAAGCTCGATCTCTTTATTGCCGAGGAGTTAGTCAGAGCTATTTGCTGGGAGTAATATTTTAAGTCCAAGGAAACTTTCTGTGGCAATTTAATGATAATTTGTGAGACCTATGAAATGTTTTGACCGCTTATATTTCAAACATGAAAAACACATGTTAAAAATTTTTTTTGCAATTTACTCAAAATCGAACAGTTTAATTTGTTTGAAATTTTCCCATTTTGTGTGCAACGATGTATAAATTATAGCGCATTTATTCGCTTGTCACGGGTAGCCCCAAAATCGAAAGATATTTAGGAAAAACTGTTTTACGCAATATTTGTTTACCGTTGCTATGGAAACGCTGATTAGCATAAAAAGAGCATCATCCAAAACTTTCATCCAAGCCTAATATCTGGTTTGAAATTCAGATTTATTGAGCTAAAGTTAGATTATGTATAAGCGCATTCAAAAAGGGAAGTGTGACCCCAAAAAAACTACTTCGAGCCACCTTAAAAAGCAAAATAAATGCTCTCTTGACCTTATTACTGTTAGTACTGTTAATTATAATTTGTTTCAGTTTACAGTTATTCTTAAAAGTATTAGATAATTGCAATTGATGACTACTGGAAGCTTTCGTATAAGTGATCACCCAAATTGCTAGGAAAGTCAAGTAAATAATAGAGGATTTCGTTTGCCAGTAGTGTCAAATGAAGTGATTTGCTGACCTAAAATATCGGTATCATGCTTGAAATCAGTCTGTTAACCCTTTCATTCCCAGAATATTACCTTCAGTCGGCGTCGAAATTAGTTGAGACACTTTGTCCAAAACGACTTTTGACTACCTTTTCTTAAACTTATATCATAAGGGTATCTAAAAAACGTGATCTTCATTGCCCCACCCCTATCCAATGTTGTACTGGTGCTCAAGCAGTCTGTGGGTAGCAACAAACGCAGCTTTGGTGGGGGGGGGGGGGGGGGGGGGGACTGGTTTTATAACAAAATGTTAAAATGTTGTGTTTCATATGATTTACCGGTAATTTGTTGCACTGTTGTTTTAATGACAGGTGTGATCTTTAATATAATCGAAAATAGTCAAAATATATAGTCAAGAATCGATTTAATAATTGAAAAGAAATTCCAGCGTACAGAATATTGATATTTATTTAAGCAATAGAACACATTTTCTATGAGTTTACCGGCGTTATAACCCCACGCGGGATGTTGGGAGAACACGAGAAAAGCTTGTAAATCACGAGCCGCAGGCGAGTGATTTACAAGCTTTTCGAGTGTTCTCCCAACATCCCAAGTGGGTTTATAACGATGGTAAACTAATAGAAAATGTGTTCTATTGCTTTTATGAAATAACTATGAAAAGCGTTTGGAAAGAGAGAACTTTTTTGTAGTTTTGTGCCGATCAAGTAGCTTGTTCTCATAACATTCATCGGACGACGCGGGAAAACCAATCAAAGCGGCTGAAAGAATGAACTTTACACTATGCCACTGAGAAATTCACGGGTTCAACGAAAGTGATGAAAAGTTTTAGCACTTTGAAATTCGTCAGTTGTAATTTATCAGCTGAAAGAAGAAAATATATTCAATGTTTCAAAAGTTCTTTGAATGGAAAATCCAGAAAATGCCGCCGCAAACATGAATGTACGAGGAAAATTTGAAAGCCGACAATTTTTATGGCGTATGTTGGATTCAAAGATTGCCTTCTTCTTGCCAAGAATTTTTCAATTGGAATAAAGGTTAGTTCCAGAAACTCAGCTTCTGAAAATGTTTTCGACTTTATCCACTTACTTTGAAGTGTACAGTGAAGCCCCTACTTCTCTACTTTTTAAGTGCTGAATGAAAACTAAGCTCATTGTTTTTAATTAGCCTACAGTTCTAAGGCCCAGTTCAAACGTCGAACTTCACATGTGCCGAACCTAATGCAAATGAGAAAAATCTATTGTTCTTGCTCATTTGCATTAGATTCGGCACATGTGAAGTTCGACGTTTGAACCGGGCCTAAGAGTTTGATTTGTTTGATGGGACAGACTGAATTGTTTGATCATTCCATGCAAATAATTTGTTTAACCATAAACCTATAATTTTTGTTAGCTTCATTTTCTTCTTGCTAATTGATCATCCTTGCTTGGACACATAATCAGAATTGATTTAAATTGCATCCGGTACAAAAGTATTCCATAAAAAATCTCAAAAACAAAATAAAGCGTATAAATGGAATCGGCGTAAAATAATTATCCTAAGCAACAAAGCTATAAGCTCTTTAATTCCACTGTGAAAATCCGTCTTACTTAGAAGTTAAAAACAAGGAATCAGAGAATTAACTCTGTGTGTAAATTGTAGTGCTAAGGTAAACCATAAATTTCCCTGTACTGAGCGTTAGCCCTAGTAAGGAAATGAGGGACCACACGAGGGAAAGAAAAAAATATTTGACCTCGGTGGGATTCGAACCCACGACCTCCGGATTAGATCTTCCGTCGCTCTACCGCTTGAGCCACGAGGCCGTACGGGAGCAGATTTTTTTCTTTCCCTCGTGTGGTCCCTCATTTCCTTACTAGGGATAACGCTCAGTACAGGGAAATTTATGGGTTTACCTTAGCACTACAATTTACACACAGAGTTAATTCTCTGATTCCTTGTTTGTATCACCAGTGCTACGTGGCTCAACATTTACTTGTTATTTATAAGTTATCTTAGGATTTGTAGGAACATTTATAAACTTCAGTTCAGTGAATTTCAATCGAAAATTTCGTCAGTTTGAAAGCCATTGTTTGCTCTTTGGGATCCATAATTTTTGAGCTTTCCACTAAACCTTCAGTTCAGTGAACTTCACAAAGTACATATCGAGGTTGTTTTGATTGTCATTGATCGCTGCATGTAAGCCTTTCCAAGCCAATGTTAAATGAAAATATATTCCTGTTGTTATCAGTTTTAAAATAAGTTTAGTGTTCTTTTGTCGATAAGCCGTGTTTTGCTTGCGTGCGTGGGAATTTTTTTTTTTATTTTGTAGGTTTGAGCAGCAATTTAAGCTTATTGTTTACATGAAACATATCTTCTCTTCTCATCTTCTACAGACCACAATTTGAAATAAGACACTAAACCGGCTGGAGTTGTGAAATTCTTTTTCCTCACGCTTGTGTTGATGCGGTAACGGAAAATTGAACTTTGTTTACTTTACAGTTTCTCTTGCGCGATTTCTATGAGTTTACCGGCACAATAGTTAATGGGTCTTTGACCAATCAGAACGCGCGTAGTATCTCAGTTATTTTATAAATAACAATAACTGCCCATTGTACAATATTTTCCCACTTTTCTGTGTTCGGAAACCTGATGAAACACTCTTCTTCGTGTTTGATATATTACAATAAGCAACCTTTTCCCGATCTAATTACTGTATAAGCCTACCGCACATTTTCGTATTTATAGTTTAAAATCGTTGAAATTCTTTAGAAATAAGAGTTATTTTTTTTTCTGTAGAGTTCTTGCATGATTTATCGATCGTGTTGGTAAGCATATTGTTAGTTTATCTTCAATTTTATCGCCGATTCTTCACAATACCTCTGTTTTGATAGCAGTCCTCACTGGTTGTTTTAAATTGTACAATGTAAACAAAGTTTTCCTATTGAAAGGATTTCAATTTTTCTCAGTTTGACAAAGCATCGTGTCAATTCATGAATCATGACACTTAATGCCCAAGACTTTCCCCTGAAGGTCACAACAAATTTAACGCGTTACGTCATCCAGTTCTCGCTCATTTCACACAATGCATATTTATGTCACGAAGACATGTTGTTTGAATGCATCGTTTTGGATATGACTGACTAGTCCTTAATCCAATCGACCAGCTTGCAAAGCCGTAACCGGCTACTTGTTTCAGTCTAACTCAAAATCTATAAGGTCACTGACTAAAATAGCAAAAAAACATTAGACCTACCTTTGGTGCTACATATGGGTGATATAGCGCTCTCAGGTTTATATGTGTAAGCCTTTTTGTTTTTATGCCTTATTGAATTTTTTTCCTTGACGTGCTCTTCAGGTGGTTTAACTTCGAGAAAGTTGTCCAAGCCTTGGTTGATGAGAAAACGTACTACTTGAATCTTGAACAACTTCAAACCATCATCCAGAAAGTCTGCTTTATTGAAAATGAGGATGAGGTTGTTACCATGTTGGATTTCTATCATGACCTTGGCATGATTGTCAAACATCGCAACACAGTTGTACTTCAAGCTCAGTGGCTTATTAACATCTTCAAGCAACTTATAACCGTTCGTCCGTTTAATGACATGGTAAGAAATAAAAAAAATAGGCAGTCTATGACTGCATGTAGCTTACTGCGCCTGTTATTACTTAGATATTTTTGGAAGCCCTAAATTTACAGGTAATGAAAAAAAAAATACATGTAATCGCATTCAGGAGATTCTGTTTTTATACTTTTCAAAACTGTGGTGACGAGTGCTATAAATTGGTGAAACGTTTAAAAATAAATATTGCGTGACGCATCATGGATCCCCCCCGTGATTTCAAGACTAAATCGAAGTGAAATTTTTCTAGTTCCTTTAATAACTGCTTTGATTTTGCCATGTATTAGTTTTTCCCGGCTTCATAGTTTTTACAAAGTGTTGTTGCAAATACACAATTTTGTTTCATGCAAATGTTTATGCACGTTGTTCATGTTTTGTTTTCATGCACGTATAAAATGTAATTCGATCGCGCGCTGTTTTTCTTGATCAGGAATCCAAATGAATCAGGAATCAGGAATCAGGAATCTAAATGAACCTAATATTTCTTTGAATGAAAATGTCTTTCCCTTGAATAAAAGCGTGAAAGGCTTATCACAATTCAGTGATTTTCTGCCTCCGGAAGGCTTGGCGATTTATTTATCCTAATTGCAGCGCTAGCGTGTGCGAATTATATTATAAACATCACAAAATAATATTTAAATTCAGCAACCTGCTTTATTATATCTAGTGTTTTCTAAACTTCCGACTTTTTCTGTGTATATAGAATGCCATTCTTATCCGTAAAAATGATTCGCATAATGTTTTTGCGAATCAAAAATATCTTGAAAGCAAACTTTATTTCAGAAAGCGCTATTTAATTTAATAATATTTACTAGCGTGCCTCTACCGTGACTATCGGCTTCATGAAGAAAACATTCGAACAAGTTTGATCGCAATTTGCCTTTAAGTATAGTCAATTTTACAGTTGTGTGCTTGGTGACCTTGCCTTTGAGTGGAAGTGAGGCTGGAGGTGACCTTGCTTTGATAGAAACCTTTCTGCCTTTCATATGTTAATAATGCTGTTCTCATGCTAACTAGGTAAATTTACATCTGAAAAGCTCCAAGGTCTGTATCATAACAAAGTCAACTTCAACCTCGCTTCCAATCAAAGGCCAGGACACTAAGAAGACAACTGTAAAATGGTCTATTGGAAGCTTCTTCTCACTATTTGTCTTAAAATATCAAACACAGGAAACGAATTCTCTCAGTTGAAAGTTTTATTCAAATATCTCACTAGTTTAGTCTCAAGAGCAAAACGCGTCAAATTATCGCATCAAGGAAACTGTCGGCCACGCAAATTTGTTCAGCATCTGGCGAATTTCTCGCTCGACCGAATGTGGTCAAGTTTTCTAAATATTTCTCAAAAGCCACCAATAACAAAGTAAATGGACATTAAGAAATGTGACTTTCTTTACCGTAGTTTTCCAGGAATGCTTGAAAATTCTTATAAAAGTCTGCCGCTTCGAGTATAAATTCTGAAAGAAGATATGTCCTCACTTGTGACAATTTTCATTGCTTTCAGCTCTCAAACCACCACTACAAAGACATAAAAATCTTCTAAAGGACTTTTTCTTACCATTTCGAAGTCTTAAAAGGCGTGCTTTCATTCTGGTTATGTAAAATGAACGTCTGCAAAATTGAGGCGCGGAGTTCACGGGCGGCCATATTTGTTAAAAATCTGACAGTCTTCTCTGAGTGAACGTTCGGGGACATTCGAAGCTATCCTCGACAAACGTTGAACAACCGACGAGGTTGCGAAGCTATCCTCGACAAACGTTGAACAACCGACGAGATTCCGAGTAAAAAAGGAGCTAAGAGATCGGGGAATATCGGATCGAAATCGGTAGAGTTCGTTGTGGGCTCGGATTCTATTGTTACACTCACTCACTCACTCACTCAGACGGACAACATAGTAGCTTACGCCTTCTAAAGGCAGTAAGCTACAAAAACTTACATGACATGACATGTACTACAGGGGATGACGGCCTAACTTGTATCAAATTGGCTGGCTTTTACTGACATGGCTCCTAACGGACTGACTTATATCAGTGTCACTTGTCTTAGTCTCTCTCATGATATGTACGAGACTGACACGAATCTATAAGCTTGCACAAGTCTGACTCATACCAATCCGATTTAATGAGCCAGCGGTATCAGTAATGCATACGCTCCACTTCATGCTGATCAAAATGATTTGACTTGTACTGATGTATCTTATACCAGTCTGAAAAGAACCGATTTGCACTGATGTGATTTATACCTGGCTAATGTTGTCATCACCTAAGCTCACTCATCAGTAAAAATGTCATCTTTACTGTCAGCTTATCAAGAGATGCTGGATATTGCCCCTTTTAAGGTGGCTCACAATAGTTCACAGCATTTTCCACCACTTATACTTTGATGGATCAATATATACTACAATTCTTTATCAATTCATGCTACAATTATGGTACCAAACAAATGCCCAGGCATTGTTGAACAAGTTATGCTCCCTTTTATGATGTAACAGGTTACCATAGTAAGAGTATAACTTGTTAGGGACACCCTTAATTAATTTTTACGAGAGAGTCTGGTCACAAAGCTTTGACTGTAGTACTTTACTTGTAATAACTACCCCTAAGGCGTTTCTTTTGTTTTATGTTCTTTTTTCCCCTCTTTTGTCAGGAACCCGGATATTCCAAGTTGTGGGAAGAAATGGAAACAACAGGTGTCCTCAGTGTGGAACTTGTTGATCACGTGTTTTCTAAGTTTTGTCAGGAAGGCCTAACCAAAGAAGACATCTTGAACATGATGGAGCAGTTTGGATTGATCGTCAAGTTTGCCACCTCTCCAACAGATGAAATATACTTTGTACCATGTCAACTAAGGACACCACCTGAAGACCTTTGTAAAATGGAGCCCTCGCGTTCAGATCCATGTCCACTGTACCTTCACTTTCAGGGGGGTTTTGTGCCTCATGGTTTTTTTTCACAGCTCGTGTCACGATGTACCAGATGGTGCTCTACGAGTGGATTCAAGCAGCCGCCTCAACTGTATGATGGGGCAGCTCGTTTTTTCATCGAGACGAAGCTGAATCATCATAATCAACTGATCCTTATTTGCAAGAAAAGGTTCATCAAGATCGTCTTGAAGCAAATTAAACGAAAAAATAGGGCACCATTAGCTGAAGCTAAAGTGGAAGAAGTAGCAGTTCTGGTTCGAACGTTTCTAGAAGACACGATGCAAAATGTGCCACGCGAGCTGCCCTGGCTAAAAAACTTGACGTACGAATTATGTGTCGAATGTCCTTACTGTCTGAAAAAGGAAAACAATTGCCCTGATCATGGAGAGGTCTCCTGCACCCACGAGGACTGTATGTGCCTTCTGAAAGTTCCGCCAGATGGGCTACTGGGCTACTGCCCAAACAGCTTTTGTGATGAAATTCTAATGCCTACCCAACTCGAAATGTGGTTCTCGATCAGCGGCGAGGGTGAGTTCCCATATGTCTTTGTGGGGGTGTTGAACAAGAATTTGCTTGTGGTGACTGACCGTGTATGTATATGTATTTTAGTAGTAGTAAACCACATAGTTTAGCTAATGTTTAGTTCGAAATGACACAGCCTATCTTCATAATGGCTTTTAAACTACAAAGTCAAGACAGAAAAGAACATTTTCAGTGATATGAAGAATACACACTGCCTTTTGGAGAAACCGAGCACCTCTGTATCTCTTGTATTTCTTGCATCACCCATAAATGTAATAACAGCCATGAAAGTAATACTCACTATAAATGTAATGTCCATCAACCAATCAACATAGCCCCTCGAACCCACGCGAATTCAGTTAAGATTTGGCACGGCAAGATTTAGCTTGGGAAGAGCTTCGAACGACAGAGATATGCAAAATAGGTACACATAGCCCTAGGGGAGTGTAAAAAGTTGGATATGACTATAAAGATAAAAAAACAGACGTTTACGATCATACAATTTTTCTTTGCAAAAAGGGTAGTTTTCACTCCGGATTCACCCTTATATAAACGGGAAAACGAATCTGGTGCCAGAAGTCACCGGATTCACAACAATCTTTAATTCTTCTTGATAAACCTTCTAGCTGATCAAAAACGCACAAACTGTGAAGCTTCATGTGGTCATGATGGAGTGGATAAATGCATTTCACAGGGAACAAGCCAGGTACATAATGAAATCCAATTTCTAGCAATGCACTACGTTGGGAAGGGAAAATTATGTCATTAATGGGTTTAGCCTATTGTTTCTGTTTAAGAAGATGTAACTTAATATGTACATGTGCATTAGATTATACGCTGTTTAATTAACCAATAGAAGCATAGAAAATTGCACGAAGAACAAGTCCAAAGTTTTTGTTGCTTTTCGCGTGATTTTCAATACTTATTGTTATTATAATTTCAATCCGTGAGGTATGTTTGAGTCTTTGACGTCACTTTCTCCCATTCGCAACCAAGCCTTGGAACAAGGTTGATTAATGGCGGCCGTAAATTCTCTGAAATAAATGTTAAATAAAATAACTTCTGATGTTTGTAATGAATTGAAATTTGGCAAGATGAGTAAGAAAGTCTAATTGTACACGAAAATGTAAAAAAATCAAAATCAAAAATTTGATCATAGGGGCTCTGTAATGTTTTTTTTGCTTTCGTGACTTTCGTCGATTTTTTCTTCCTATAATTTTCAAGATAATAAAGCAAGGTTAAAGAAAGCTCCTGGCCATTATCATGAAAACACGCTATATCAGCCAGGACAGTGTCTCTTTAATTTTACCCTTGATTGCCTTGATATCTCAAAATTTCTTTCTCTAAAAAAAAAATTAACAGTTTTAAAATTTTACATCCATTTCGTCGCATAATAATATACCTTAATAACTTTTGGGAAATTTGGTTGCTTTGAAGCTGGGCCTTCTGGAAAAGTTTCAAGTATCTTTTAAATTTTGATTCCCTTACAGGAGTTGCATCCTTCCACATCACTCGACGTAGCACAAAGTCGCTCAGGGCATTCTGCTGAAACATTAAAAGTTGCTCTCCTGGCTAACGAGTGGAGATCATCTAAGGGTGGCCTGTCAACCATTAACAGAACACTCGCTATTCTCTTGGCAAAACACTCTAAAGTAAATGTCACTCTCTTAGTTCCCCAGTCTGTATGTAGCGAAGAGGACAAGAGAACTGCTCGAAGTCACAACATTTCTATCAGAGAAGCGCAGCGTCGCCCAGGCTTCAGTGATCCCCTTGACTGGTTGAGTTTTCCACCAAGAGACCTTACCATTGACATTGTCATAGGTCATGGTGCAAAGCTTGGTAAACAAGCCCAAGTTATCAGAGAGTACCATCGTTGCAAGTGGGTTCAGGTCGTTCATACGGCACCTGAAGAACTGGCAATGCACAAGAACTACCTTAAAGCCATAGCCAAAGGTGAAGAGAAGAACAGGGCTGAAGTCGACCTGTGCAAACTTGCAGATCTTGTTGTGGCAGTTGGGCCAAAGTTGGCACAAGCTTTCTCATCCTGTCTGCATTCTGTTCATCAAGATGTCTTCCAGCTCACACCTGGCATTTTTGCAGACTTTGCAGATGTGAAACACTCTGTACAGGAGACGGCCAAGTTTAAAGTGTTAACGTTTGGCCGTGGTGATTCTGAAGACCTCAGCCTCAAAGGATACGACATTGCTGCCAGAGCAATAGTTGAATTGAAAGACAGTTCTTACTGTCTGATATTTGTGGGTGCACCTGATGGAAAGCAGGACGAGGTTGCAGAAACCTTACTCGAGACTGACATTTCAAAAAACCAGCTGATTGTCAGATCATATGTACAAAACAAGGAAAGATTGAAAGAGTTGTTTTCTGAAGTCGATGTCGCCATCATGCCTTCAAGAACGGAGGGATTTGGCTTGACAGCACTGGAAGCCATGTCAGCTGGTCTTCCCATTCTGGTGAGTGGAAACTCTGGGTTCGGAGAAGCACTGCGTGGTGTTCCATTTGGCATGTCGTTTCTGATCGAGTCTGTTGACCCCAAAGATTGGGCCAAGGCAATCGCTGCTCTCCGTCACAAACCTAGAACACAGCGGTTTCAAGAGATCCAAATACTGCGGAGGAGTTATGAAGAGGCATACAACTGGGAGACGCAATGTAAATCCCTTGTTGAAAGGATGTGGAAGACGGTTTATGGTAAGAATTTAAACTTAATTAAAATTATTTATATGCATGTTTGACGTATCTATTCGTCACCACAATCATGTTTTTTCTTTCCTGAAATATGATCTGTCATGTGTGATTATTACTCTCAACCCCGTACCTTGTTCTTTGTCCTACTTTGCTTGCTGTGTATCTGTGTTTTAGAACTATAATATGCAATAAATAAGTATATCCAAATAGCTTGTTTTAAGTTGTAGCCTTGTATTGTTAGTTTTATGTAACGTTTCTGTTACATTTATGTATTTTGTAGATTGTAAAGAGTTATTAACACTAATAAAGTGAACAATAAAAAATGTTAAAAAAATGTGTGATTATTACGTGTTTTGCTGAGTGAGTTTAAAAACTTACAGTTTTACATTTTTTTGTGTGTTGAAGTCATTCCATATCTCATACACCATATAGGTGTTGCTAGATGAATAATTAAAGCAATGTATGTGTGAATCCTATAATATAACGTTTATAAGAGTTGCGTACATAACTTATCAAAAACTTCTTGTTTATTCTCGTATATAGGTGTGGAAAAACCCACCAAACACGAGTCACCTGTCAAGAGTTGTACCAGAGATGATGCAGCTAGGCAGACAGCGAGTGATACCCACCTTTCTCAGGGTAAAGATCAATACTATGTTTTCATTGCTTATTTCTCAACCTCATTAAAAATTTATCAAGTTTGGACAAAGAAAATCACAAGCTTGACTGTGGTTTGGAAACCCGATGTTAAGTAGCATAGATTTTGGCGAATTTATTTTTCGTTTTCTCTGTTTTTAATGACCAGTTTAAGAAGCTGTATCAAACACTCGAAAGATTGTTTCATCAGGTATTTAAACGCATAGGCGTACGGGCCGGGGGGGGGGGGGGGGGTCTGCAGCCCCCCTAATTTTCGGCAACTCAGATGTTTTGGGCAGCAAAAGAAATTTGGGCAAAGCCAGTTTTTAAAGAAGTTTCCATTTTTTTTTCGAAGAGATAGCTATTTTCTATTTTAACCTGAAGTTGGCGTGGTAAAGCCAGTTAAATTCACAAGAGACAGTGGTTGCCTAGCACGTGATGAGTTTCTGGTTATTAGTGAAGGGGGTCATTTGATAGACATGTTTGTAATTTTTTTATTGTTGGGCACTGTACTGCACTGCACCAGCTGGTGTGGGGGTATTTCCAGTCGTGAATTAATTAGAATCAATTTCGGCATAACTTTCTAGAATGATATCGTAGATTATCGACTGGAGACTATTAGAAGATCCGAGTCATGTGCTAGGCAACCATTGTCTCGTGTGAATTTAACTGGCTTTACCACGGGCTTTATGTGCGTAAAGCTAGTGAAATGCACGCCCATGCACCTTATTCCAAAATGGCGGGCAATTTATTATTCTTTTGTATGCATGTCAATTAGCCCTCTTTGCCTCATTTTCGCGTGAAAATTCTGTTGTATTTTGC
Source organism: Cladopsammia gracilis (assembly GCA_022457155.1). NCBI lineage: Eukaryota > Metazoa > Cnidaria > Anthozoa > Scleractinia > Dendrophylliidae > Cladopsammia > Cladopsammia gracilis. The sequence goes on along the minus strand of JAJGOT010000102.1, from coordinate 124,040 downwards.
ACATGCTGGGGTGTGAAATATGTTACCTACAACTAGGTTAAAAAAAAGGTTTTTTATAACCGCGATCAGCCCAAAAATCACAAAAAAGAGGGAAAGGGAACGAGGACAAGAGAAAAAGACTAGCAACACTCTTTAGTTCTCAGAAGCGTACTTAGAGCGCCATGGTTTTTAAAAATCTGAGCTAGATATATATACAGCCGTTTTCAAAAATTTTGAACCCACTTCAAATATTAAAGAAATAAAAAACGCGCCGAGTGCATTATTGAGTTATATAAGCACGCGGGGATTTTTAAGAACACGAGAGAAGTGCAGAGAAGCACGAGCCAAAGGCGAGTGTTTCTCGCACTTCTCGAGTGTTCTTAAAAATTCCCAAGTGCTTATATAACTCAACAATGCACGAGGAACAAGTTTTTTTATTTCTTTTATAAAATAAAAACGATTATAATGAACCTTGCGTCACGCGCGTGCTTTATCGAGTTATAATGAACTCGGTTTAACCAATCATAGCGCGCGCATTTCCTTGAGCATTTTATAAATAATTACATAGATACATCATATTTCTGGCCCAATGCTCGCAAACAATACCTAGGATATGGTGATTTATATATGGCATTTTTGAGTAAGTTCCTGTCGCTTATTAATGATAATAAATATAAAGGAAATGAGGAAAAGCAACATCAAATATTGTTCTCATAAATGACCCATAAATGTTTACAGGTATGCCCAAAAAAGTGAAAATGTCTGCTGAATCCAAGAAAGTTTCTTCGTGTTCCACTTCTCAGCTTCCTGAGGGTATGGATCATCCAGGTAGCATTGCGTTTCTTAAATTTTATAACATATATTAAAACACTTGATTGAAACAAAAACAACTGTGTTCGATTTACAGGCTATCTTCATAATGGCTTTTTTCTAGGGTCGGAGTCAAGAGGATATATAAATACCGGAATACGAAAATCAGGAACAACGGACGATAAGAACCATAAGAACCATAGTAAACTTCATTGTTCTGCAGCATTGCCTCTTTCCCACATAGGAAATCTTTGATTTCAAGAAAAGGGGAAGAGCTGATGGTTCACAATTATATTTCATTATAAAAAAAGAAAATCCATTTGTGTCAAATAAATTTTAGGAAATGTACGTGCATAACCAATCGGAATAGCAGAAAACAATAGCTAATAATTTTGCTTCTTTGATGAAGTTCCCCAAATACAATTTCTTTTAAAAATTGCATGTTGTGCGATTGGGTCTCAAAATACTTGAAACCTTGAAAACATTACACAAAATGCACCTTGAACCTTAACTTTTTAGCGGTTTTTGAGTCTAGGCCAATGAGATCACTAAGTTGTAACAATGAAAAAAGTTGACATTCCATCGTGCATTGCCGTTCAGCACTATCCTTTTTATGCGGATCATTACTTAAACATGCGATTAAAAAATCCTTCGCATTACGCTACAAAAACTAAGATATTAAGTGAATTTTCAAAGAATAAGCCCCTATCTGTTTAAGCGGTAGAACTTGAAAAAATGGCTTTTTTCCCAGTTGCAATCCATGTTTGACATCCGTTGACACGAATTTGACTCATGACTCGAAGTTGACCCGGCTACGAGCAAACTCTCGTTCATTCCTTCGTTTATTTCTTGATACCTTATTAGGTTTTGTTTTATTTTAATTTATTCCTACATTCGATCATACCTGTTTCTTTGCAGTTGCAGTTAAAGAGGGAAGTCCATCTGATGATGAGCTAGAAGGGCTATCAAGAAGAATTGGAGATTGGAAGTCACTTGGACGTCGGCTAGCATTTGATAAAGGAATGCTCGATGGGTTTCATAAAGACAATCAGGAAAGGTGTGAGAAAGCGTACGCAATGCTAATAGCATGGAAAGAAAGAGAAGGCTCGGCTGCCACTTACCAAATTTTACACCGAGCATTGTGTCATAAATACGTAGATCGTAGAGATTTAGCAGAGAAAATTTGTTGCGGCTGTAAACCGTAAAAATAAATTAAGCTGCACAGCATTCACAACGTTTTCAAATGAAAAATAAAAGTTTGGAAGCCATTTTGGATTTTGAAGACGATTTCTTATTACAGAAACAATAAAAGTAAACCAAGAATTTACTACCCGTCGTTCGCTTCGTCAGTGCCATTTGAAAAAGAACTAAAAATCACAATTTTGTGACTTTCTACTAAGAATATTTATGTTCAGATATTCCACTGAGTTGCGCGGGAAAACGCGCCAGTAATGTTCATTAATTTTCTATTTCTTTCTTTTTTAGATGTAAATACTATTTAATATTTCTAATTGTCAATTCAGATATCTCGCTCTTGAAAACGTATTTGCACTTTAATTAAAAACTCCGAAACTTGTAAGAACGTACGTAAACTTACTATTCTTACCTTTGGAAGGTTAGAGCCACTCATTGTTAATAAAGAAGCTTGAAAACTAATTAGTTTCAACGTCCTGTAACATTTTTCGAACTACATTTTAACTGTTCTTTTCGTTGAAAATCCTAAATATTTTTTCATAAGAATGTATATTACCGTTCTCGATTTACTTTGACTGGACGTTTCCGGAACGTTTGTGAAAATTAAACGAGAAGTCAGCTTGAAGTCAGCTTTATCACTGACGAATATCTCAAAGGAATATATGTTAATGACTTGTCTTAGCCAATCACAGAAGACTTACGTTAGCCTTCATTATCTCTGAAACTAGTTTCGCGAGTTTCTCGACCAGTCAACTTAAAAAGAAGAAATGAAGAAATAAACAGAGATTTGTAGTCAACCTGAGAACACTGTTGAAAAATAAAGCAGTCAACAAGAAAAAGCAAGCTTATTCATTTTGTGTAAATGAACCAGCTAGTCTCCCAAGAAAGCTTCTTTGCACATTTATACCGTTATTAGTGATACAGACCCCCTGTACCACGAGCGCGCCATTTGTTTTATGTGAGTACCCCGCGAAATCCCACAAAAGTCCTTCCAGGGGAAGTCCATGTACTAGCCTGTTCCAGACGTTCAGATAGTGGGGAAAGCGCGAATTGAAGGGAAAGGCGTGAAGAAAATTAAAAGCGAGAAAAAAATGCGGGGAGACTGCGGAGAGGAAGCTTATTTTTTCTGCTCGCTTTTCTTCGCGCCTTCCCCGCCTATCCGCGCTTTCCCCACTATCTGTACGTCTGGAACAGGCTATACGTGTACACACATTTTACCCACACATTCACATTAGTTCAGTTCGCGCGTGTTTGATTTTTGATTTTTATTGATCCTCAGGAATCATTTAACCCTTTGTTCAGTTGGAAGATCTTAATTATTAAATGTCTTTGGTAGCATGTTGTCAAAAATTAATAAGTAAATACAATCAAACCTCTAGGTGTTTCAAGAAAGAGGAAAAATTTTGATCCTTGTGCTTGTGCTTGCGATTGTGCTTATGCTTGCGTCGAAGCCATCTTATGTTTTCGCGTTTGCTTGCGCTTGCGCTTGCGCTTGTACTTGTGCTTGTGCTTGTGCTTGTGCTTGTGTTTGCGCTTGTGGTTGCGTCGCTAGTGAAAACCAAGCTTTTAAATTACACGACGCGCCAAAAGCGGTGGTCTTGGTTAGTTGCATACTTCCAGCTCATTCGTCGACAAACATTCCGTCCGGCGGAGATGCAGATTTCCCTTTCGTAAACGGCTGCCATTCTAAAATGGCATTGACCGTTTACGAAAGGGAAATCAGCGACGGAGATAGAGGACGCCCTCGTTCAAAGGTTTTGCTCGAGGTAAGTTTATTTATTAAGGCCAAATATACATAACAGCTGGGAAGCTAGAAAATTCTCCGAAAAAAAAAAGTCTGCAAAGACTTAAATAAGAAGACTTTTGTTCTTGGGCCATCGTAGCTTGATGAAAAATAGAACATAAACCGCGGTGATAAATATATTGAACTTATTAATTTTTGATAAAACTTGACGTTTCGTATGCTACTACATACATTTTCAAAAGTGACCGTTACAGTGTTAAAAACTATATTTATATAGCAGTAAAAAGGGACTAGGACCGAGATTAAGTACAAAACTAAATATATTAATAAGAAGAAATTACAGCAATTCCTCATAAACTATTTCTTAAGTCTCTTGTCAGTAACAAGTTGCTACTAGTTTATTTTGTATTTATTTATCTGCAAAATTCCTGAAAATAGTCCCCTATTACATCAAATTTATTTGACTCACAGAAGGAGGTTTTGATGGTTAGGGGTAACTCACCAACGACTGTCCCCGAAGAGGTTATAAAAATTGCAAAATACAAAATCAATCCCTCACGCGCGCAACAGAAAAGAAACAGCGCAAGGGCGTTTGGAGAAAGATAGTGCATGGGAATAAAAATCCCCAAGTTTGGAATTAATCTATTAAGGCATTTTTCCGCAACTTGACATGGCTTTAATGGAAATATCTCGTTCACGTTTCAGGCAATCCGAAAACTCAGGCTATGCTCATCCCACGAATCTAGCTATGTTATGGGATGTTTGTAAATTTTTGGGTGATTTTTGGGTATGTTTGGGAGGAAATAGTTTTTCTCAAAGGATTTGTAAAATTAAAAGAAATAAGAAATATTGAAGATTTAGTGAAGTTTTAAAATTAAAATTTGTAATTCATAATTAATAGACGGACACCAACCTGTGGTGCTCTTGCGTGGGTATTAACTGTCTGTTGGTGTTCCAAAACTCATTTTCTTTCTTCTATCCGTTCTTTAAACTTCTTAAAATTTCATTCAAATTTAGGTTAAGCCCCGCCCGGTTAAAGAAAAAGAAAACTAAAGGGATTATGACAATTATCCCTATAAATGTCGAGCGTGTAGAATACAACAGAAGTCATGCTATGTTAAAGAACAGTATTTGTTCCTTGAGAGCAAAACTTTGTCACAGAAACTACGTTTTATTTTTATATCCCAATGAAATCAATGAAGTCTGTGTGAATGATATTACCTGTAGAAACTTCATGCTCAGTACACAAACTAATTTTTGAATCTAGATGATCCTGCTGACCAGTAAATGGAGGTTCATGGCGCATTGGCCTGACTGATCCTTCTTAAAAGCTCTTTTGCGCAAAATTGTGAATTCAGGGTAAAAAAAATATCTCACAAAAATTCTCTCGCTCAAGAATATGCTTTGGTTGTAACAAACTTCTCAAAAGCGTTCATACTTCATTTCCCGAAGGTACCCCAGAGAGGCATAGCGGCATATGCGTCATCACAGGGAATTTTCCCGGAAGAGAAAACTGCTGTCACGCAACCTCGTCGTTTTCGCACACTATTTTTATCGCCGTTCAAAATGGCGGTCACCTAAAATGTGACTTTGTTCGAGTCTTATAATTAGGACTCAGACCCTGAGAGTGGAAAAACAAGAAAATGGAGATTGGTTTGCGAGTTGTTAGGGGTCCAGACTGGATGTGGGGAGAGCAAGACGGAGGAGAAGGCAATGTTGGAACGGTCGTCCAACTTGGACAAGATGGAAACCTTCCCGACGGTACTGTTTTGGTTTATTGGGATTCGGGGAAGCAAGCGAACTATCGTACAGGCCATTCGGGAAAGTTTGATCTTCGCGTCTACGACAATGCTCAAACAGGCAAGTAAATTATTCATTTTCGGATCTGGTCACGAAAAAATCGCTTTATAAAACAACGGCAACATCGATTAATGATTATAGCTTTATTTTCGCTTCGTCTTCTGACATGCTCGAACGAGTTCATGGGTGATTTGTGTATGTGCGCGTGTATATCAATACTTTTTAACTGAAATGTTTGTAACATTTTAACTCGGTACCAAATTTGACTCAGTGATTGTCTTAACATCTTAAATATAAAAAAAAACTGTCGCCAAAAGTTCGACGATCTATAACAGGCTCATATCATAATTTCTACAAATTAAAACTGCATGATCATGGATCAAGCCTTTTTATTTTGTTTCAGCTTGACTCCATAAGTTCATTGTCTTGTGTACCTTTAGCAGTCTTTTTGTACATAAACTTAGTAACTGCGGTAAAAGGAATAGGTGTCGTATTTTACATATAGCACAGATAATGAGATTTAGTTCAATAACAGATCTGTGGACTTGCAAATTCAATAACAAACATCGTCTACTCGCCTTCAACTTCAGCTTCACGGAACATTCGTCGAAAAAACCGAACATGCTCGAACTAGAAACAATTTGATTTACAACTCTTCCAGAAGTTATACTATAGCACACTAGCATACAAAGTTCTGCAAATTCACTGCTGTAATTATGTGCACCTTTTCAGCACACAACATACATTGATCAGTATTTTTTGTATAACATTTCTCCGAAGGCGGAAGTAGTTATCGCTGGTCGATGAAAAATTCAAAATAAAAATTAATCGAATACAAAAAAGGTTCGATTTTAGAGTTATATTTTTCAGATTTTGAGGTAGAAGAAAGAGTCTAGAATTACCATGTTTTGCAACGCTCTAATTTAGAACAAGGTCAAATGAATTCCATCCTTGTAAAAGAGAACGCTTGTGTTTGTCAAAATCGAAGAACTTTCTTAGGCGTATTCAGCGAATTATATAAACTCGTAAAGTAAAAACCATTCCAATCCGTGTTAGTTAACTAATGTGGTCTAAATTGCTCGCTTTTTGTTGATTGTTTTTGTTGTGATTTCTTCAAAACAGCACCATATTTGTAATTGAAACCTTATTTTGACATGTGACAATTCTGTCACAGAGTATGACACCAGCATCATTCGGAGGGTTGGGAGCTGCAGTTTTTTGTATTAAATAGTGATATAAAAAGCCTCTTTAGTGTGGGCTTGGACTGGCTAAGTTGTTTGGAAAACCCTGCTATCAGAAGGGGGGGGGGGGGGGGGGGGGGCACACAATGGATTACAAGCAGAATAAAAACGATAATAAATAAGTTAATTAAGATTAAATTTGAAATTTGTACATTACTTGGGAGGAGTGACTGTGGCGGGGAAACCTCCAAGAAGCCGAGCTCATGAGGAATAGACATTTCCCCCCACGGGCTGTTCTCCTGCTTCCTGTACCTTTTTTCTCCTGACTCCGGCCTTTTACGCGTTGCTCCCACCCCATGTTTAGCATTTCTCTCCTGCTTCCTGCTCTGTTAGAACTCCTGCTTCCCGTCCTTCTCTTTTCCGCCTCCCATACTCCTCCCGGGCTCCTACCCCTGTCGCACCCCCTACCGGAAATTTAATATTAATTTCCAGCAATGTAAGTCCCTCCCTAACCATCCTTGGTTATAGACTAGATAAAACACTATCTGCTGGATATTAAAGTGTTAACAATACCAACAGTTTCATCAACCTCTTTGTTCAAAATAGTGGGTGATTAAAGAAACCCTTGGACAATGGCTACCCAAAATACTCCTTGGAACAATTCTGAAGTATTTTTTTTTTTGTTAAACATGATGAAATGCCTTTGTGTTAATTTAATAATGGATTTTAAATTAAAAGCAACAAACATGATTGCATATCGCTGGAACAACATTTCATCTTGTGGTATGCGACAAAACCCTCCAGGATGTTTGGAGTATTTTGGCAGTAGAGAAATGACCTTGGAACAAGGTTGTTATGTAATCTACTGGATAGCCATTTATCCATTTATTTTATCCAGTCAGGGCCTGCTCAATAGTTTTTGTATTTCATTCATTCATTCATTCATTCATTCCATAATTAATCAATTTCATTCATCGTATTGATTAATTATGGAAAAAGTGGCATTCAGCATTTAATTTGAGCCAAGTGATATAAACCTTTACAGAATTGAAAACTGCCATATATTATCATACAATTTAGCCTTAAAGATGAATTACAGTCTCTACTGCGCAATCTCAGCTCGGCAATGTTTGTGAGACTCACAAGCAAGGAATGTTTACTAGTGAAAATGAAAATTACGGGACAAACTTACCTTTTCCTTCATTATTAACGTCAGATATCCTTGCCAAACAATAATAATAAGTAAAAGAACCCCAAAGTTTTCCCAAACGGACATTTCAGCTCATCGAGCATTCATAAACACAATGGCCATTATGGCGGACTGACAGTTTACTCCCATTTACTCCATGTATGCTATTACCGAAGTGTAACATATCAACAAATTCAAAACAAAAAATGAAAACAAACCCTGAGATTGCGCAGTACGGACTGTAATTCAGCTTTAATCATTGTACCTTTGGAGTTTTTATTTTCAGGGCAGTCCAGGTGTTTCATTAGAAGCTGGTTTACTGGCAGTCTACCGCCACCTACATTGCCTCCTCCTGTCGTTAACTAATGCCTTCTGAGAGTTTAATAATAATAATAATAATAATAATAATAATAATAATAATAATAATAATAATAATAATAATAAAGCCTTTATTTAAAGAGGGTAGCACTTAATAGCCAAAGGCTAATAAACTTGTGGCCCTCATTTTTTAATTTAAATCAATTTTTATATAGGAGCATCCCCTGAGACCAGTTTAGCATAGCAAGTTTAAATGGAGCCCTGATATAACTCAAATCTCCCAAAATTTACAGGCAGCATAAATGTACTAAACATAATATTAAACTATACATACGGTTACATATAGGTTATAACTTCATATAAAATATCAATGTTGAGCAGGCATTATGCTTACTCTTAAATTCGCTAAGCTCCTTATTTTGCCTGATGTTTCAAGGCAAAGCATGGCATGCGCAAGCAGCATTTATTCTAAAACACCCCTGATAAGAACAACAATGACTGTAAATAAAAATGTTTAAACTCCATACGTCATATAGATTAATCAGATTAATATTGGTAATTGAACTGAGTGGAGTGCAATTTGGTCTGAAATCATACGCGTGATTTCAAAATCAAACGAGCGCGATAGCGCGAGTTTGATTTGAAATCACAAGTATGATTTCAGACCAAAATTGCACGACACGAAGTTCAATTACCACTTAATTACATCCATTTTGAAATCCCCCAATATTGCACAAAAAAGTGTAATATTGTAATAAGAGGATCACCAGTGATTTCAAATGGTGCAATTTGGAAATAAATTGCACCATTTTAAAATGATGCGATTTAGAGTCCAAAATGGTGCAATTTGGAAATAAATTGCACCATTTTGGACCAATCAGATTCCAAGGATCACCAGTGATTTCAAAATGTATTTAATTAATAGATTAACTTCAGTGAAATCTATAATTTTATTATGAAATACACGGATTTATTTATCTACCACGTTTACCCTCATAAAATGTCAAACAAGCTAAAAGGTGTTAGTCTTAATCGAAACATATTCGGATAGTCCTCGGAAATCTTCGGACATCTTCGGCAATCTTAAAAAGTCTTCGGACCTTTTCGGAAAATGATCGGACAATATTCGGAGAATTTTCGAAAATCTTAGGAGATTTCAATCTTCCGAAAATTGCTAAAAATTTCGTGATTAGTTTCGTTCATGTTGTAAACAAAATAAAACAGGGCTGCTTGGGGATTTGAAAGTTTTCTTCGAATGTTCAACTCGATATCTTAGTCGAGTTCAACACTTGAAGAGAAATTTTCCCACGCAGGCGTATGTATTGAGCTGATAAATGATTATAACGATGGGATTCCCGCCCCAGTTTTTACCTCCGGGATTTTATTCCCGGCAGAAATCCCGCGACAATTCCCGTTGAAACCCCCTTCGAGATTTTGGCCGTCGGAATTGTTATTCGCTGCCTTGATTCTTAGTCCCGGCAAGAATCCCGCTACAAGTCCCGGCGAGAAATTTCATTCCCGATGAGAATGCTGTTGGTACCTTGTCGGTATTTATCGGCATAAATCGTCCTTGAAAAATATTTATTTGGGGTACGGACAAATGAAGAAATGCCAATAAGTGCAATATATAGTACATTTTACTGAGTCGTACTCTTTCTTTTGCCACAGGTGTGAAGCATGACTATGTCACGTGTGATGGTTGCAAGCAATTTCCAGTTGTCGGAACACGATGGAAATGCGCGGACTGTCCAAACTATGATTTGTGTTCACCTTGTTACATGAGCGATGTGCATAACAAGCAACATTCATTTCTGCGCTTTGACGAATCTCTTGCAAACGGGTAAGTGCAATCGTGCGTTCGTTTGCGTTCGTTGCGTTTGTGTGTTCTGCGTGCGTTGTTTTTGTTTGTTTATTCAACCTAATTCCGTTACCCATCCTGCAACTAATACTTCCTTCTTTTTCTTAGAATCCCAGTTGGTAAACGTTCCAACCACACAAAGCGACAATCCAAAGGCTTTTTTCCTGGAGCAAAAGTGATTCGTGGTAGAGATTGGAAGTGGGGTGAACAAGATGGCGGCAGCGGTCGAATTGGGACATTAACAGAACTTACTGCTTGGAATGGCGTGGATAGGGCTGGTGCCAAAGTCACCTGGAATGTGCTTAGTAGAAACACTTACAGAACAGGTCACATGGGATCGGTAGGTTTGCCGGAAGTGCATTCTTTTACTCCGGGCCCCTCCCCCCTCTTATTCACTACCCTCCCCCCCATCACTAATCCCTCCCCCCCCCCCCCCCATCACTAATCCCTCCCCCCTTACGATCAAGTCTAGATCGGCCACCATAGGAGGGGGGAGGGGAAGTAGAGGGGGGAGGGGGGTTGGTGCATTTTCTACGTTTTGCAGACTTTTATTATTCCACTGTGACGTCATGTTACCTTATAAGGAAAAGACAACAAGCAAGACATCCCACCATGTTACACAGTAGATTGTCGTATTGCACCCAAGTATCCCGGTTTGAAAAAACAGAAGCTATAATGAAAAGAATTTTAATGAAGCAATAAATATTTTATTCGATGGTTTAACAGATAATACTTGCTAAAACTTTGCTCATCACTACGCAACTGTAAAATAACCGAGCGTATTATCTGTTAAGTTTTTGAAAAAGGTGTATGTATTCAGACTTTTTAATTTCTTTTAGGTGGATCTCAAATGCACAACTTCGGCGACTGGGCCGTCATATTATCGTGAATGTTTGGCAAAAGTTGGAGAAACCCGACGGCGGCCCAATGCAAATCGATTGAGTGTCGGAGACCGAGTGTCTGTGTGCCTAGATGCTGAGGTGCTGAAAGCCATGTCTGCTGGTCACGGAGGCTGGATTGATGACATGGCGCAGGTTAGCAATATTTGGCTGTCAGTTATTTCTAAAGGATGGTTTCACACGAGCGACGTAAACGCAAACGCAAGCCAACGCAAGCGCAAACGCAAGCGCAAGCTTAAATGATCGAAACTTGGTAGGAGCTATTTATACATACGTACTTACTATTATGTTTGTCCTTTTTATTGTAGTGCATAGGAAAAGTTGGCAAAATAAGTAAAATTGACGCTGATGGCGATGTTCACATAAGCTATGGTTTACAAAGTTGGGTTTTCCATCCAGATGCCGTTACCAAGGTATGTATCGAATGCCTGTCAATTTACACACACACAGGCATGAAATTAACTCTCTCCAAGGCCTTTTTCGCTTTAATGGAATGGTGGGCCTGAAAACCTCTGGATAAGACTGCCAGAATACTCCAAACATCCTGCCGTATTCAATTGTCGCGTGAAACTAATGGAATGTCTTCCTTTCGTCAGAACAATTGTTTCATATTGACAAAAAACAATGCCAATCGCTGCAAATAACCCTCGGAAAGGTAATGTAAGTAATCGTCCTAGTAAGAACTAGGCATCCTAACGGCAAGGAATGCAGAAAGGTGTTAATTGTGATTTTGTTGAAACCGTCCACTTCATTGGCTAAAACGTGAAAATCTACCGTAACTTAACCAGGTAGTGTATTTATTTCTCTCTAGTTTTTACTAATTGATTCCCTTTTAGTGAAAACTTTTCCGAGGTTTAATGCTACCAAAATTCTATGTGGGAAACATGTAAAATTAGAAGCCTTTCTTGGCCACTGTTTTGAAGTTTCACGATTGAATGAAATCTTGTAGCACAAAAGAAACATCACTTTGAAATCTTGAAAGTTCCAGTACATTTTATTTAAAAAACATGTTGTAAATAGATTGATATATTCTTATTAAGAAACACCTGAACAATCTTATGTGGGGAAAGGGAAACGCCGCGGAACAATAGAGCATTGCCTAGTTCTTACACGCATTGTTACTTCATCGTTTGTTGTTTGAATTAACACTCCACAATTCTTGGGAGGGGGTTTCTACGCCCGCCATATGGTAAGCAGAGAAATTCCAGGGGACGTTGTTGTGTAATGTTAGCATAGCAGTCATGCATGTTGGTAATTGCTGGCTCGAAGAGTTATAGCAAGTCGTTAGTAGAGTTTCAAAGGTAGACGGAAATGACCCGTGAAACTGAGTATAGAAACCAGCAAAATATAGCTTGTAAGCAATGGACTTTGGCTTCACAGATGGCCAGTTTTCAGGCGGGAGATCAAGTCAGAATTAAAAGCGACAAGCAGCTCGTGCAGAATCTACAACAGGGTCATGGCGGCTGGAATGAATCAATGTCTAGGGTAAGTGTTTCTTTTGAGCATTTTATTCTCATAGCCCTTTTCTTTCAGTTACCAGATATTTCACTGCTACATGATCTACATGAATCAAAACTAAGCAGGTTGCAATAGTTGTCGATCATGCCTTACAAACGAAGGGTTTCTTGAATTTTCTTTTTGTTCGCTCAATGGAGTGAAATAGTTAGGTAATTATATGTGAAACCATATGAAATTTTTTCAGGCATTAGGAAAAGAGGGGAAGATCCTGGAAGTGGATTCTGATGGTGATGCTGTTGTGTTGGTTGGCTCGGATCTGTGGTTGATGAACCCGGCCGCACTGGAGGATCTGTCAGGTGGGGAGGCTACCTTACGACGAAGCGATACATCACTAACTTCTCCAGGTAAGGGTTGACACCTGTATTTTTCTTGGGTGTGAACTTTGGTTGCGTGATTTTCTAATGAACATTTGACTATTACTACCAGAATTCATTTCGTTTTTCCTTTCTTATTTAAATTTTGTAATCCCAGTGCGGTTTAAATAACAATAGCCCTAATTTGCACTACAAAACAAAAAACTGAAGGATTCTGGTAGTAGTAGTCAAATGACGTCATCGTGCAAATGGCCTTATGACTGACTGATGACTGTCTATCCGTCTGACTGACTGATTGACGGACTGTCTAACTGTCACCAACTGACTGTATGCTTGCCTGTCTGTCTGACTGACCGTCCCTCCGCTCTGTCTGTCTTTCTGTGTCTGTACATCTGACGCCAATAACTGTTTTAATGTCTGTCTCTAGCTGTCTCATGGTTTGACTGTCTCTGTTATAAACGTACTGCCTGTTATAAACGTACTGTCTGTCTTTGTGACGTTTTTCTGTTTGACTGTCTGAGTATCTGATTGGCAGTTGAGTGTCTGTCTGTCTGCCTCCCACTGTCTGTCTTTATCTGTCTGACTGTACCTGTGTATCTGTGTGACTACAATACACTCTATCCATTCTCAATGTGACGTTCTGTTGTGTCTGTCTGTTTTGCAGGTGACAAAACGGCTGACCTCCTGAAGATGCTTCTTCTGCAAGCTGTTATTAAAGGTGGCGGTAGTGAACCTGGAGACAGATTAGTGAACGCCTCATCCAATGGTAATTTTCAGGAAGTTCGTGAAATCCTTGAGGCGAATCCTGGCAAGGTAATCAATCAATCGATCAATCAATCAAGCAAGAAAGAAAGCTAGCAATCAATCCGAAGTAAACCAAAACCAATCATGACTTTCTCGCACGCGTTTTCCCGCGCTTGGTGTCGGCTACATGCATTTGCTTCGAGTCCTGATTGGTTGATTGGATTGTCTGTGTCTGTTGTGAGTTGCTCTAGTGATGACTTTGGCTTTGCTTTTGCGAAACTCAAGTTGAAACCGCTCCATTGGAGAATGATCAAGGACATTCATGGTTCAAGCTTGGAGCTGACTTTTGTGTTTCTTTTTTCTTTAGATTGATCATAAGAGAGGAGGTAAGACAGCTCTTCACGTGGCGTGTCACCAGGGTCGAACAGAAATTGTCAAGTACCTCTTAGGCAAAGGTGCTGGCAAAGACATAAAGGTAAGCAAAGAGCGTAAAGAATATAATTAATGTGTTTAACAAGGGTATAAGTACGAAGGAATTATAATATTTTTAATTTGTATCTGTTGCTTTTCTGCTTTTAACTTTTGTTTTGTTTTTCAACTTCCATGCAACACGGAGTACATGGTGTTTAGTGGAGTCATCGCATTTCAATACGACCGCAAGTGCCTTAAATGTGCATACATGCACAGAGGTCAAACGTTTAGATTCTATTGCATTGGTTTTTGCAATACAAGCAATGAATAGTGGATCAAAATGGTGTATTTTATCAGGAAATGGCTTTTCGTTTTTATGTAAACTAGCTCTTCTGTTTGTACACAGTGGATGACGTGAGAATTACGTCATCAGTTCTGACAGCCGCCATCTTGGATTACTGGATTTCTTCAATACCTCAAAAACCGTCCTAATTGACTCAAAAGTAGTCAAAACCAATAACGTGACGCTAAAAAGGCGTACAAATGTAAAAGTTACATCAACAAACTTAATTTCTTCATTAAAAGTTAAACTCATCACCCGTAGATGAGGTTGGGGGATAGGTGCCGCATGGTGTGGAGCATGCTGCTAGCAAACTTTCCCGGCACGCAGAGGTATCCATGGCAACCCTGACACAGCCCACCACCAGGCACCCGTCACACTGAGAAATTCAGTGGAAACCAGATACTCACCTGTGACCCATACTTACCAGCCGGGAGGGAGGGTAGGGAGCGATTTGCAATGCAAATCAAGGCAAACACGAGAATAATAGCAAGCAAGCAAGCAAGCAAGCAAGCAAGCTGAACACGCGAGGGCTGAAATCACTCCCGCAAAGGCGCCTGGACCGCACCATGTGACTTGATGGCGGATGGCCGCTGACCAGCTAAGAAACGTAAATAAGTGCCGCTGCCAAGGATTCGAGTTTAACTTTGCCTAAACTGCTTTTAGCCATAAGAAAAGGATCCAAATTTCTGAAAAACGCGGCTGCCATGTCCATGGAAACATCACGTCACGTGAACAACGAACTGTAATACCAAATTATTGCAGAATTAATTTTACGAAAAGTCACAAACTTTGATGCTGTTTGCTGCTGGTACTTTGTGACCGCCCCCACCCCTCCCCAAGGCTAAATAGGGTAATTATTCCCAGTTTTTCTTATCATTATTGTTTGCGAATCATCAGGACGAACAGGATTATACTGCTTTGCATCATGCAGCTTACGGGTAAGTAGGAAACGTTTTCTTGTACAGTAATAATTTAGCTTCATATCACAGGAAAGTACTGCTTAATAGCTTTCATTTGAATGATTACACTTTAGGATTTCATCCACAGACTCAAAAGTTAGAACCACCTTGTACAGCATAATAAACAGTACCACAGGAAAGTATTGCTCAATAGCTTTCATTTGAATGATTACACTTTAGGATTTCATCCACAGACTCAAAAGTTAGAACCAGCTGGTACAACATAATAAACAGTACCACAGGAAAATACTGCTCAATAGCTTTCATTTGAATGGGCACATTTTAAGATTGCATCTACAGACTCAAAAGTTAGAACAACCTGGTACAGCATAATACTTAGTGCCACAGGAAAGTACTGCTTATGAGCTTTCATTTGAATGGTCACATGTACTTTAGGATTTTATCCAAAGACTCAAAAGTTACAACCACCTTGTACAGCATAATAATCGGCACCAAAGAAAAGTACTACTTATGAGCTTTCATTTGAATGGTAACACTTTAGGATTCCACCCACAAAACTAAAACTTTCTCAAAGTCTATTTTGGGTAATTTTCACGAGTTTGGGGCCTACCACAAAAGTAAAAGCTGTTATTAAACCTTGTACATGACAGACAGTACCACGGGTGGAAAAACGACTGCAGAACTTGTCCTGGAGCGGTTTTCACTTTTCATACTTTTCACCATAAACCAAGGTGATCACTCTAGCCAATCACAATAGAGGCAGACAATCAAATGAACCAATCAGAACTCGAAGCAAATACATGTAGCCGGCGCCAAGCGCGGGAAAACGCGTGCGAGTAAACCACGATATGTACTGGTCACCTGCCTTACACATGGAGAGGTCGTTGGAGGGAGGGGGAGGGTGAGGAGTTGGACGCAGGGGGTGAGGGGTCGGTGGAGCAAAACGCCTAGGGGAGGGGAGGGTCCGGACGTTTCGTATCCATGAGTTGGCTCACAGGAGCCTTTGATTTTTACAGTGATCGGAGCGGAGAGACCGTCACTGTGATGTTAAACACAGGTACTAACGTCAATGTGTGCGACAACAAGAACAAAAGCACGCCGCTACACTTAGCTGTCAATCAAGGCAACGAGGCTGGTGTCAAGGCACTGCTGGCGTCACGGCACTGCGACGTCAACTGTCAGGTAAGTCAATACGGTAATCGCTTAGTTTCAGACTTTGGATCGAATTTTATGAGTATTTTTTGGTGTTGCGGAAACTCTTGTTGGTCAGCTGTTGTCTTTTGAATCTTTTGTTTTTCGTCATTTGGTAATCGCAACGTGTACAGCACCAAGAAGACTGAAAATAAAATCCACCTGACTTTACTTGGAAAAGTACTAAAATTTTAATGATGAATTTCCACGCTGTTGAAACATTTTTCTTCCGACGTTTTGACAACCTGCCTTCTTTAGGGTACAAAGCTATTCAAAACTATAGTTTTGTACCCTGAAGAAGGCAGCATTGCGGAAACGTCGTAAGAAGAATAATTGAACAGCGTCGAAATTCACCATATTTATCGTAGTACTTAGTATCGGACGAAAATTTAATTCTTATCAATTTACTTGTAAAAGGTCGAACGCTTACTTCGGAGTTCTTTTCCATTCTTTTATCCATTCTTTCCAGGATTTAGCCGGGGATACTCCTTTACACGACGCTATCTCCAAAGACAAAAACGCAATCGTGGACCTTATTCTCCGCTCCCAAGTCCTTGATGTCACTGTGTGTAATGGTAGAGGATTTAACCCTCTTCACCAAGCCTGCATGAAAGGAAACTTACAGTGAGTACTGCTGCAGCGCTGTGCACGTTGAACCTTTGATCTAAAGTTGTTGGCTCAAGTCCTGGTGCTCTCTTATAGACCACCGTCTGGTTAGCTAAGTCGGGATATCACCAGTCTGCAGAGCGGGAGGTCGCAGGTTGGAACCACGGCCGGACCACCAACAAGGAACTGATATACAATCCTGACTTGGGAGTATCAGTTGCGATGAACTGTCACACTGCCGACATTACCCGCTCTCTTCAGAGCATTTCAGTATCATAAGATTCCAGGGCCGATATTTTCGGAATTTGCAGCCCTGAGGGGCGGCAACTTTCGGATGACTGCTAAAATATGTGAACAGTCCATTCCCATTTAGAACGGATGATTTTTTTTTGAGTTCCTGGCCTGCAAAATGACGTAAAAATGTAAAAGTTAATATTACTTGACGAAAAACTTTTCTGTGAAATTTTGTTTGCCGAAGCCAAGAAAGTGTTACTCAACATCATATTTATTATAAAAGAAACCTTATTTGCATATACTTTCAACACACATTTACATATGCGACTACACAAAACTAGTTTCGTCAAAAGACCTCGTCAGTTGGGTTATGGCTACCAACTGACGAGGTCTTTTGACGAAACTAGCTTTGTGTAGTCGCATATGTAAATGTTGTTGAAAGTATATGCAAATAAGGGTTTTTTTCTAATCAATATGATGATAAACTTTTCATTAAAAGGTAAAAATATCCAAATTTCGATAAAGGTGGCTGTCAAATTGTTGCCATGGAAACGTTACCGCACGTGAACAAGGAAATGTCATACCAGTTAAATGTAATTTATGGTGAAAAGGTTAAAGCTACGGAAAGTGAGGGAAAGAGCATTATTTTTATCAAAATGTTTGTTCAAGTTTGAAACACTTGCATTGTTGTTGTTTTGCTAACAAGTAAATTAAATGACGGCATTTTCATGTTAATCTTAATGTAACAAGATGAATTCCTTTCTTTTTGTTGCAGTGCTGTACAGAAAATCGCTGAGAAGTATCCCGGTCTTATCGAGATTCCAAAAGAAGATGGATTTACCGCTCTACACTTGTCCGCATTTAATAACCATATTGAAATAGCGCGATGTCTTCTGTTATCGGTATGTAAAAGCTCCAACTGAAAGTGAACGCCGTCCCTACGAATTCATCTCCTAGGGAATTCAAAGAGAGATTCAAAAAATCAAACATAAAGGAATAATTGTAAAATTGTAGAATTGTAGAAGAACGCCAATTCAACTTCTAGCTGACGCTTTCCTTACCGTTGCCAAGCTATTCCTAATTGCAAAATGATATACACGTAATTAATGTTACTGAGTACAGTACTGAGTACAGTACTGAGTACAGTACTGAGATCGACCTCGGCTTCGCCTCGGGGAACATTGAGGGTCTCGGGGAAACAGTTTTTAAGTGTTTTGTTATACCTCTCAATTCAAAAATAGTAAAAACATAAAACATTTTGTGCGGCTGACACACAAATTTGCCGCGGTTTCAATGCGCACGCCCTGATCACGTGCGAGTCGAAAATTCAAGTTGTTGTTTCCCTAGAGCGTAAGTGACCCGAGTAGTTGGGACGTTGGTGATTCGGGACCGCCCCCAAACGCCCGAAAAAACGCTTATTTTGAGAACTCCCGAACACCTATGTTTCCGTGCCCCAGGACTCATTGCATTCGTCCTGGGGCACGGAAACATAGGTGTTCGGGAGTTCTCAAAATAAGCGTTTTTTCGGGCGTTTGGGGGCGGTCCCGGATGCACCAACGTCCCAACTACTCCCAGTGCTTGTGTATGCTGGTCCCGGAACGAGACCACCACCCAATGCTTGTGAATGCTGGTCCCGGCACGAGACCACCAATTGAAAAAACCCTTACACCCCGTATAAACGTGACCATGCCCTTCGGCAACGAAGCAATGACTGCCGTTGCATTTTTGAAAATGAGGGGAATTGAGTTGAAAGAAGGCGATGACTTATATGCAAAGAACAAAGGGACGTTCGAATACAACTCATGCAGACATTGCGGCTTAAACTTCACACAAGGCCATTCGCTTGTTGAGCATCAAAAATACGCTTGTAAGAAGCTGCGAACAGAACCACGACCGAAAGAGCTTTGCCACGGCTGCAATCGAAGATTGTCTAAATCAACGATTTATAAGCACTTAAAAAATGGTTGCCCGCCTTTTAGAAGAACTCTTCGAGTTTTTCACGAACATGAGGCGGTTTTACCACCACCGCCACCGTCGGTGGTTATTCGAGATGTCCTTGCAAACTCAAACATCAGCCAGCATGAGCTGAATGAATGGCTTGATGAGCAAGAACAAGAACAAAAAACTTTTATAACCTTGAATGATCTTGACCCTTTACACAGGATCCGTAATGCAAGCTTTGTTGCGGATTTCATCGAAGGCAAGACATCACTCGCAGCGTTTCGAACAGAGATGCTCGGGTTTTACCAATTGAATAAACACTTTCCCTTCGTATATCAATGATGACGACAACACAAGTGTTCTTGAACTTTCTCAAATCGAGGAACACTGGTCTAAAACAAAAGAGCGCCGACTGGGTGAGTTATCGACAAAATACTCTTGGGGCATCCGAAATTGCAGCCTTGATCGGAGTTTCACCCTTTGAAACACCAAAGAGCTTGCTTTTAAAAAAATTACAGCCATCAGCCATGCATAGCAATACGGCCTGTACCTGGGGCAATCTGTTCGAACCGCTTGCCCGTAAATATTTTGAGCAGAAGCACTCTGCTAGAGTATTTGCCCATTCTGTATCCCTCAATCTGGCAACAGATCATCCATTGTTTCGAAAAATTATATGCAGTCCTGACGGCTATTATCTTGACAAAGATAATAATTTAATTCTTTTGGAGTTCAAATGTCCTTTCAAGCGGAAAATAGCTATGACTCGAGTGCCCAGTTATTATAAACCCCAGATACAAACTGGCCTTGTGTTTAGTGGGGAAATGACCAACAAAGGCCTTTTTGTCGATTCTTACTTCAGAATGTGTTCTATAAACCAGATAGAGCCAAGTTCGAATCATAATAATCTTTTAAACGGCGGAAATATTTACCAGACAAAAGATCACACAGCGCTTGCCTGGGGCATATGTTATCTGTTTTCAAAACAAAAGTTTACACGCAAGCAAACTAAAATGATTGATATTGGTTCTCTTAAACAAACTCAGACATTTGAGCAAATAATGACTTCAATAGCCGAGAAAGACCTATGGTGTTCTTACGGCTCGGTCAGAATGTCGTTCAGCAAAGAATACATAGATGAAGAGTATTTGCGTTACTTCAGAATGAAAAAGGCTTTCCTTGCTCCAGATGAGGGGCCGAAGCCGGTTGCTTTCTTTTCATGGAAATTGTTGAAAGTCACAGAGCTTGAAATTGTCAAGCATGAGGGATTTTTGAACAGTATTCAACCGAAGGTCGAACGATTTCACGAGAACTTGGCAATGCTTCGCAGAAAAATACATGAAAATTTATCAAATCAAAAACACCTTGAGAAAACCATACCTGGTGAAACTTTTGAAGACAACATCGGCGATGACAGTGCTATGTTAGAAGCCTTTCTTATTGAGAAAGCGGAGGAGCTTACTCCAGATCTTTGAAAGCGTTGCTCCACAAACGGTCGTTTTTAATTATCATATTGTTCGACATCTGTTGTCTAAGGCAATTTACAATCGCTCGTTGTGGGTCTTCAAGCGGCATTGTAATGTCCAGGATTTTGTAGATCACAAACGTATAAGAGATTCTCGGAAGCCGAGCTTGTATATGTTTGAAAATACGTTTCACCTCATTTATTTGGTCGATAGACAATCCAATCCTTTTGTTAATTCGTGTTAAAGCGTACCCAAACGCATAACACCGTGCCGACTGCCTTTGTCTTGGTTTGTACAAAATGTTTTGATCCGTATATGCCGGAGCATAATCCTCTAGCACTTCCACACGACCGCATTTTTTGCAATAAAGTTCACAAGAATCGCTTGATTGCAAAAATGAGCCACCACAATCATAACAAGCCCTCTTGTACAATCTTCGGGCCCAACGTTCACGCTGCAAGGCGTTATAATGTTCTTGTAGATATTGTTTCCCCATCTCTGCCAACCCCATATCTTCGTAGATATGGCAAAGTTTTTCCGGCAGACCCAAGCGGTGTATTTCTTTCCTATAATCGCCATCATATAGCGAGCGAAGGATGGCAAAATTGTGTTGTTTGTCAAGTTCACTGAGCCGTGCGGTGAAGTCAGTCATGCTTATACAATACAAATTGTTTTTTCAATTAGGGGGTTCCCCGTGATTTCCGGTATCGTTGCGTAAAGGTCGTATTTATAAAATTACAACTTTAGAAGCTTCTCGATCATACCGAAGCGCCCCACAAATACCGAAGCGCCCCAACTTTGTTGAAAAAAGTTTTTCTGGGGCGCTTCGGTATTTATTTTTGAAAAAAGTTTTTATGGGGCGCTTCGAAATGCATGGGGCGCTTCGGTATTTAGGGGGCGCTTCGGTATTTATGGGTTTCTGAGCGCTTAGGTGTGGCGGGTTTTTTCCCTCAAGATTTGTAGATTAAACCCCGAGCTTATTCTTTCAAATCTGACTTGGAAACTGCGGCAAGACGATTGAGTTTTTTTTGAAATTCTTCTTTGACTTCTTTGCGAAGCTCGCCTCTGAGTTTTTCAAGATCTGGAGTTTGAGTTTGCTTGTTTACTTTGTTTGCGGCCTTTGTTTCACCAGAGCGTATTTCGTTCTTAAGTTCGTGATATCTTTCGACTTCACGGAGGATTATTTTGAACTCTGAATCACTGATTCTCTTGTCAGTTAGAGCCTTTGAAACCAGCTCAAAGACAGAGTTTCGTTTAGCAAGGGCGAGTGTGTATATTTTTTCGTGTTTAGTAATTTTTCTATCAAGCCGCCTGCTAAACAAAGTGATGCCGGCCGCTGAAAAACCTGTCAAAGCTGCCACGCCGGCAATGACAGGGCTGGCTATGAGCCCGGCTCCTGTCAGGGCTGTGACGATTGTGGCTGAAGACAAAGCTGTAGAAATGAAACCAAAACTTACTGCGGTTCCGTGAACAATGGTGTGTGTTCTCTTGTATTTCTTAGCAACTTGTCTGTAATGATTCGCCTCCGACTCAAGCTCCTTTTGCAAATCAGAAATTTTCTTGAGTCTGAAGTCTTCACCGTTGGATAAGTCTGGGTAAAGCGATGGAGTTTCGCTGTATTCAGGAGCTGATGGCAACACGTTAGTCGAGCTCATCATCAGGGGGTATATATATAATATATTTTTTAATTGATCTCAAGTTCAAATTCAAGGGGCATGTTATTGAAGTCAAAAAGGGCATTGTGTTCATCCCTTACAGACAGTGTTATGCTGTTTACATAATCACCAGACGAGACGTCACGCATGTTCTGCTGTGTTGACTCATAGAAAACTCTCTCATATGGCTTTCCGCGAAGATCAAATTTAGCCAAGACAGTCGAAGGCTTACCGTTGAATAGGTTCTGTTCTTTATCAACCAGATCGCAGTGGATAAAGTAAGTGCTTGGTGATGTTAATCCTTTGACGTATGTTACTAGAAACAATACAGCTCTTATGCCAAGTAAATTTGCCAGATTGTCACTAAACTTTACATTACTTCCATTGTGAATGACCATCGCGCCGACTGGTGTATTTATAGTAGTTGATAATTGTAATTTTATTCTATGTTGGGTGGCTAAGTCGTTAAATTGTTTCGCTAGACTATCAATGGTGTAATGCCCTTGAAGTAATGTCATGTTTGGAGTTGATCCATTGGAGCTATCTATTGTTGTTGAAATAGTTGCATTTTCTTTCAAATTATGCCACGAATTGAAAATTGAACAAGAGACTAGCCTTATGTAGCTCGGTTTCTGAAGCGGGTGGCCGAAGTAGATGGTGTGAGGGTTCGAAGGTGCGACGATTGTTAACACAACCATTGTATATATATTTAAATTTAAATATATATATTCAATCATGTTTGGCAGACGCCCTGGTGGTTTTAATCCTGGTTCAAATCTCGGTCTAGACATTGGCGGCCACGATTACGGACCTCCGCCCCCGTTTTTTCCTCGTCCCCAAAATCCCCTCTATCCCCAACAGAGCAGGTATATTAGCAAAAAACAGCCAACACCACCCCCAGTAAATCCGCAACTTGCTTGGCTGAGTTCTCCGGAGGCTGAAAAACTCTCTACAGCCGCCAAGGCTAAGGCTATTTCAGACTTCAAAAGGCGTTTCCCGCACGCTGATATGTCAAGATTTACAACAGAAGTTTCTTTCGACGAAAAGCACAAAGCCACAGCAGTAGTTCTTTTCTCAGAGGGGCATGGCTCCTGGGCTATGCCCTCAGACATACCGCACAAGAATTGGACACAAGCCCTGAAAGACGCCCTTGGCTTAGAGTATATTGGCGGTTTCCCTTATCAGTTAACGTTAAACCGAAACACACAAAAACCAATCCGGGCTGTTGAATTCGCCACCTCAATCGATAAAGACATGATGATTGGCTCTGTCTTGAACGATGAAGCGCAAAAGATCTATGTCACGCCAACTGATTATTTCACAACGAAATACAGAAACATTTTCAGAGACACACAAATTTCGTTCACAACCGCGAAATATGGGAGAAAGTGGCTCGGCGGCCCGCATATGAGTTTCTGGCCACAACAACTTAACTTTGCTCTGTGGTGTGCAACAACCGGCTGCGGGATCTCGCGCGACCTTCTGTTTGATAAGAACTCGACTCTCTCCCTAACCCCGCAGCTCCGGTCATTTTACAGGTTTCACGTCTATTTCACAACAAGGCGAATTCTTTACAAAATGGGTGGGGAACAGAGTGTGAGTGCTTTGCCAGACGACCCCACATTCAACCAGAAAGACAACAAGTTCAACATCGACGCATACAAGACGATTTGCCAAGAGTTCGGTGTCGACCCCAATGCTGACTTCCGTTTCACATACGGCAAAAATCACGGGCTTGGCAATGTGTACATTTGGGTTCCTGGTGAGGGCCCCTACTCTACTGATTACGACTATCCTGATTCCGATCTAGCTCTGTTTGATGACGAGCGCGTCACAGACAGAAAAGACCCAAACTATCGAGCAAACGGCATATACTTCGTTCGTAACGACCAGGGCGCTGTTAGTCAGTTCGAGCACTTTGTTCCGAATTATGCACAAGGGCTAACACAGCCAGGGCTCGCGCGTATGAATCAGTCAATCGAGGCCTTTGTGTACTGCATCCTGGGTGCACAAGCAAACACTCGCAGCAGCATCATTGGAAGAGGAGGCCGGGCGTTCGAAACGCAGAGAGTATTCCTCACCCATCTAGAGGAGGCCATAATACTGAACGACATCGCAACAAGCGTACAGCGATATCAACTTGCCATCCAAGCAACGAAAGTGCGCTTAGACTTTGCGACAGCGCCCGGAAGTTGGCTCATGCCATCACGCATGATTATCAACACAGAGAGCGTGGTGGGGTACAACAACAATCTCAAGGAGGCAACGCAAGGGATGAAGCTGGGTGTTAACAATGATGTCAATCTTGCCACAAAAAAAGCCTCCCTTCGCCACATGGATGGGGGACCAACAAAAATAAACCCACCAAACAGTCATCCATCAAACCCGATACATAAACAGGCCACACAGGCACAGGGTATAGCGCCAAAACCAAAGGTCACACCCACACCACAACCAGCCCCCACACCAACACCAACACCACCCCCAACGCAAGAGACTAAGATCGAGCCGCATCACGTAAACAAGGCGCTCATTGGTGTGGGCGCGCTTGCTTTAGCAGGCTTTCTTGCCTGGATGAGATAATTATCTCCTGCGCTTGGTGATCCTTTCAATCATAAAGCCTACAACGGCAAGGATGAGCAGCCAGGCGTGTTCACCCAGAAAGGAGATGACCGACCCAGCAGCTTTGAAGAGAAAACTCACAATTGAGCCAATCAAGCCAGGCAGGGCGTTGGCTGCCTTTTTGCCAAGCTCTTTAAGTCCATTTCCAATAGCCTTGGTGGCTTTTGCCAGGCCATTTAAGGTGGCGAGTACCACAGCGCTTATGGTGATGCCAGCTGCCAGAACAATCGCTTGCAGGGTCCATCCGTATTTCTTGAAGATTTCCCTGACCCGCTCTCTCAAAGACATTCCCCTTTCACGCACCTCAATTTCTGTGTTGACCCTTGCTAGCTCTTCTTCACGTTCAGCAACTCGGGCTTCTGCAGCTTCTTTGTCAGAGGGAGAAGTATTCTCATCCTCTATCACGCGTCGGTCTTCCTCGTTTTGTCGTTCAAGCTCGGCCACTTGTTCGTTTAACTCATCCAGCGGCTTGGTGGAGTTCAGCCCTGCTTCGACAGCATTTCTTTCTCTTGTTTTCGCAGAAAGGCGTGTTCTGATTTTGTCCGCCTTTGCCTGCTCTTGGTCTCGTTGTTTTTGTATTTTTTGCAGGGCCCCTAATTCTTTTTTCTCGTTTTCAAGATCTCGTTGAAGATTTTTTTCTAGTTGTTTCAGTCTATTTATCTCGGTTTCATTCTCAAGTCTTGAACCACCATCCTGTTCCAAAGCTTCACGCCTAGCTTGTGTTTCTTCGAGTCTTCCCCTGAGGTTTTGTACTCTTTCTGAAGCTTGTTGTTTTTCTGCAAAAACCTTTTCAGTCTCCTTCAGTTGTTTTTCTGCCTCCTTCAGACTTTGTTCTTCTTCCCTTATTGATGTTCTGTCTTCAACGAGTATCTCTTCAGCGCTTGGGCCAAGAGCCCTTTCTAACTTGTCTGTAAATGATTTAAGAAGGCCAGACCCATCTTGTTTGAAAATGGGCTTCTCGCCACCCCTTGGCCCAAAGGTAACAATTCTGCCTATATTTTCTGTTTTTTTACCGAAACCAATAGGGTCTATTCGTCTGAGATTTATTTTCGGAAAGCGGCTTTTAAGCCAGTCCATAGCTTGATCGATTCTAGATGCTTTTTCCGTTGCATCTAAGAAGTCGCCTTCAAGCAGAGGGATGCCTTCAGAATCAAAACCGCTCTGTTCGCGAGGCAGTGTATGCATTTCAATCTGCTCTTCACCGCCAGGATATGGGGTGGATGCAGCTCCCGGTTGAAAGGGGGCTGTTGTATCAACTTCTTCTTCTTCGTCGTCGTCACCATCGTGGTCTATATCCCAGTCAAGCCCGGTGTTTTCGTTCTCGCCAGGTATATCATATCCACCTTCTGCCATGGTCAGAGTATATATAAATATAAGTTTAAAAACACAAATATATACCATGGCTGTGCAACCGAATCTACTTCCATCTCACAGCGAAAAGACAGTGGGTGCCATGAAGGCAGAGCGAACCGTTAAGCGCATCACATTCAACCCATCTGAGGCCAATCCCGGCGAGACACTGTACGTCTCGGTGCCCAAGCTGGGCGAGCATGATGTCCTTGTGTCCGGCTCGCTTGCACTTGTGTTTAACATCAACCTAGCCGGGGGCCACGCTAACAACTTTCTCGTGCAAAATGTTTCTAGGGCCCTGGTGGACAGGCTCGTTGTAAAGTTTGGCGCCACCACCGTCGAGGACACAGTTGGGTACGACATCTATAAGATCTTCGAAGACCTATTCAAATCAACCGATGAGCGGGACAACATGCTTATGGAGGGCATCCAGAGTGAGGATTTGTGCAAGATCCGCTCTAATGCCGGCGACAAGAAGTCTTCCGGCGTGGATGCAGAGAAGAAGCTGGAGACAATATACAAGAATAAGTATCGCATCAAACTGGATCACCAAATCTTAACTGATCACGGAATCATGTACCCCCAGGCCCTATTCAATGATCTGGTCTTCGAACTAACCCTAGCCCCCGCAAACCAAGTTGTCCGAGGCTCAGACACAAGCAAGCTTGTGTACAAGTTGGAAAACATCCAGCTGGAGTACGAGACAATCAGAAGTAAGGAGCTGGCTGATGCAGCAACAAACACTTATACTAGCGGCAAGGAGTTCGCCTATGACTTCGTAATGCGAGATCGGGTGCATCCCTTCTCAAAAAGCGGGGACACTCGGATGAATCTTCGGGTAAACCCACAGCGCAGGTCTCTCAAGGGCATCCTCTTGCTGTTCATCAGCCCCTATGCTGCGGGTGCAAGGGACTCTGAGAACTATTTCAATCCAGACATCACCAAAGTTAAGGTAACCGTAAATGGGGTTCCAAACAGGGTCTACAACGAGGGTATCGCCGGCACTGACATGTGGAGTGAAATCTCCCGACACTTTCACACGCGCGGCAGGCCCAACATGAACCTGACCAAATATCTCACAGACAACAAGTTTGGTCTCTGGATTGACCTGCGGTCCATGGCTGACCCAGCTCTGCACGGCAACGGCCAACGACTCGTCAACACACAGGATGGTGTGCAACTCGAGATTGAACGAAACGGCACAGGCTCGGGAAATGCAAACTGCCACATCTTCACCATCTCAGACTCACAGTTGAACATCATTAGCAGGCAGCTGGAATCTGTACAGTACTAAAATACACATATATATACCATGGCTACAAGCAACATCAACTTCTATGATAAGCCGGCTCCCCTGCCATCTACCAGACCCTTAACATACAATGAAATAGAAAGACTTCTGGCAAAGGCGCCCTCCCCACCCACACATGAACCAATTGTTTGCAAACCAACTAATATAGGCGCTGGCTATGGACCCAAGAAAGTTGCCATTCAATGCACTAATCGTGGGCCCCACCAACTCTGGCAAGACACAGTATCTTTTAAACCAACTGCGCGGCCCCTTTAGGGGTTGTTTTGATTACATTGTTTTATTCTGCCCCACATTTGTCAAGAACAAGACATACAATGGCTTCGTGGACCGCGATCCGCACATCTTTGTGATTATCTGCCAACAGCATAAAATCGAAGACTGGTTGAAGGAGGCGAGCTACTTTTTCACAGGCACTAACACTTTATTCATTCTCGATGACTGCGCAGCCTCAAAAGATGTCAAAGGCCGCACGAGCCAGCTGGTCAATCTGGGGTTCAGCGCAAGGCATGACGGCATATCCGTGTGGGTCTTGACACAGCAGATCACCAGCATAGCTAAGCCATATCGTGATAACATTGCAGCGATCGTGCTCTTTTACACACCCTCCAGCAAGACAACTAAGGCCATCTTCGAAGACTATGTCGGCGAGCTCTCCCATGAGGAGTACAAAGAGTTTATCGCAAGGCTCAAATCCCGCAAGTTCTCCCACCTGGTTTTCTCTCTTAGGTACCTGTATGGAATTGAGTACAAGATTTAAAATACACACACACAAATATATACCATGGATGCACCAACCAGCCTACACAAGCTCACTGTGCTTTCACAGCTTTTGGATGAATTACACAAACACACACTTGATGCGCAAAACAAAATTATCAAAACCGCTAGTGAGGAAAATCTGCGCCTTATGCTTCTCAACAGATATCCCTTGCGGTTGAATTCTATGCCAGACACCATGGCGGGGCTTATACGTGAGATTGAAACTCTTTTACCAGCAATCAAGAGAATTATCGAAAATTAAAAAAACACACATATATATACCCATGATGATGGCACAAGCAGCTGAAGACCAGGTCGACTTGAGCGAAGTAATGCAGATGCTGGAGGCTGCCCCTGATACCGCACCTCCCACAGGTCTCGTGTGTGACAATGGCATTCCTGCCAAACGTGAGAAGCTGGCAATCCTTGTTTCAACCGGCAAGGCCAAAGAATCTATCGGCGTGCAGCTTACACACGATCATGTGAAGCGCCTTTCAGACAAGGACGTTGACAAGTACATCAAAAGGTACGAGGCCTATGTCGGCAACAAGACAACAGAATCCCTAGTTGATTCAGCCATAATGCTCTTGTCCAAAGGAGTTGGCATGGTGGTCGACCTTGATGATGTCAAGGAATTACAGAAAGAACTCAAAAATGATTACATCATCTACCAGGAGCTGTCAAATCTTGCTGGAGGTCTTGCCCTGAGATGCGGACGATGGCTGGCACTTGCCAATGCTGCTCTCATCACAACAAAACACGTCAAGTTTGAACGAGAGCCTGATCACAAGCCTGACTTAATAGAATTGGAACCACAACCCACACATCCAAGCAGAGACAGTGAAGGTTATCCACTCGAGGGCTTTGATGAAGTTGGGCTGGGACCTTGAAGGAACCTGGGCGGAACCTGGGCGGAACCTGTGCGGAACCTGTGCGGAACCTGGGCGGAACCTAGGTGAAACCTGTCAGCACACCTGACCAAATTTTCAAAAATCATATATATACCCACTATGACCACACCACTCGAGGCGATTCCTGAAGAAACTCAAACTCCAACACCAACACCAACTCCAACACCTGCACGCGTTACCTCTGAGGCCCCGAAAACAAAGCCTGCAACAGAAAAGAACCCCGGCCGTGTTGCTTCTGGCAAAAGGCTAGCAGAGCGCAACCGCCTGGCCCGTGAAGCAAAGAAAATGGCCGAAGCACAAAAGGCCGCTTCCACACCATCACCATCACCATCTGGTGGTGTCACAACGAGTGAACCCTCAACAAGTGACACAACAACTGACACTAACAGCAACTCAATCTTTTATATTCTGGGGGTTGGAGGGTTGATTGTCTCTGTTGTGGGTGTGTATTACCAACGTGAAGCCATAATGCAAAAGCTTGACCACAAAACAAATACACCAGCAACACCAGCAAACACACCGACCCCACCACCTGAACAACCCCCATCTAGAATTCCGGTAAGACAAGGACTTAAAAAAATGGAATAAAAAAAAACACATATGTATACTGCACACAAACCATGGCTGACAATAAGCTTGTAAAGTCTATCCTCGATGCCGCAACAATAACTGGCCTTGTCGCTGGTATTGGTTGGATTGGTAAAAAGGCCATCAAAGAAAACTTCACTGCCGACCCCAGTGCAAGCTTGATGAACTACGTCAAGTTCACAGCCGTCATGGCTGGCAGCATCGCGCTGAAGAAATATCTCGAGGACCAGAAAATCCTCCCAGACAATATGTAAAACCATATGTATACACACAACCACAATGGCCAGCATTGCAATAATGGCCCTTGGTGCTGTTTTGAATGCTGCAGCTTTCACTGGCGGCAATTATCTCGCGAAATATCTATCTGGTGATAACGGAAAGGCAGCAATGGATGAGA
Source organism: Cladopsammia gracilis (assembly GCA_022457155.1). Classification (NCBI taxonomy): domain Eukaryota; kingdom Metazoa; phylum Cnidaria; class Anthozoa; order Scleractinia; family Dendrophylliidae; genus Cladopsammia; species Cladopsammia gracilis. The sequence goes on along the minus strand of JAJGOT010000102.1, from coordinate 93,789 downwards.
AAATCCGGCATGACAAAGCTCTGGAACAATACCAAGCGGCTTACGCCAAATACCAGAAGGACCGCACTAAGCTCCTCGACTGGATTGCAGCCAACGATCGAATTAAACACCAAGCTAGCCAAAACTTTCAAACCACTGACCAAGCCCTGGTCTTGTATAACCAAATGCATAAATCGCAACCTGATAAACAAATCAAAGATTATAAAGAGCCTGAGTTCTCGGACTTCTATAAGCCCAGCAAGCAACAGCAGACTGGTGAACTTGCGTTCATTGGAGGCACCCTGCTTGTGGGTGGGTATGCTGCATATCGCTTTCTGTAAAAAAAATCTTATATATATACAACCATGGATCACGAAAGCTATGCATTCAAAGGAGTACTCTTCTACGCTGGAACTATTGGTCTAACTTGGCTTTGGTGTGAAGGCATGTCCATATTACTTGGACTTTTTAACCAGCCGCAGCCGCTGCATGCTGAAATGCTTAACCAGCTGCATGATGAAAGGCGTAACCAGCTGCATGATGAAAGGCGTAACCGGAGGCTTGCTGAAATACGTGAAATGCGTAACCGCCTACTCGCTGAACAGCAGGAGAAAGCTGAAATGCGCCTACTCGCTGAACAGCTGGAGAAAGCTAATGAACAAGAAGAATAATGTATAATATATGGAGGCCAAACTCTCAAAGATCTATTACAGTCCTAAAGGCTACTGGAAAGGCCTTGCAGCTGTCAAAAAGCTAGCTGCAGCAGCCAAGGTCTCAGAGGAGGTGGCAAAGAAATGGCTCGTCAAACAAGCCCTTTGGCAAGTATATCACCCCGCACCACGCCACATCCCTCGACCAAAGTTTGATGTTCAAACCCCTAATGCAGTGCATCAAGCAGATCTACTTTTTTTGCCACACGACAAACTGCCCCATGGGCGAAAGGTTTACAAATATGCTTTGACAGTTGTTGATGTGGCTAGCCGTTACAAAGCAGCAGAGCCATTGACTTCGAAAGAGTCTGATGAAGTTTCTAAGGCGTTGACACGTATTTACAGGCGTGGGCCTTTGAAATGGCCACAACTGTTGCAAGTCGATCCGGGGACAGAGTTTATGGGAGCTGTGACTAAAGAGACTGGGGCCCATAAAACAACCATTCGCCGTGGGCGTGTTGATATCCACAGAGACCAAGGGATTGTTGAAAGATTCAACAGAACCCTGGCTGAACGATTGTTTGGTTACCAGTACGCAGTTGAAATGAATCTACCCTCTGGCCGGTCGACCGCTTGGGTTAAAAGATTGCCAGATGTTATCTCGGCCTTGAACAATGAAGTGACTCAACTCACTGGCAAGAAGCCCGCGCAAGCGATAAAAGAGAAAGCAACCTCAGCAAAGCCAGCGACACCATATTTGAGACCAGTTGGGGTGAATGAAAAGAAGCTCCCTCATGGAGTCAATTTGAGATATCTGTATTACCCCGGTGAGCTTGAGGGGGGTAGTCGACGGGCAACTGATCCGATCTGGTCTTTGAAAGTCTACCAAATACAAAGAATTGTCACCAAGCCAGATGCGCCGGCCGTCTATTATCTGTACGACGGACCCAAACGGGGATTTGTGCGTGAGGAGTTGATGGTTGTGCCACCGGGCACTCAGTTGCCTCCGGTATCTTTGTGACCATATGCAAGCGTATGGACACCATCGTCTTTTATCCAGCGCTTTGAATCAAAGGGCGAGAGTGTTATCTTGGTGATGTGCTCACCGAAGATTTGGTGGCCTTTGCTTCGGAGCCTGTCCATCCCATGCTTGAAGGCTCGCCGATCGAAAAGAGCTTCCTTGTAATTCTGGTGGGTAATCTCTTTCTTTGTGACAACCTTGGTGGTGCCCTTTGCTTTCTTGATGTTTTTGTCGTCCTCTAGTAAGATAGAGTACATCTTCGAGCGAAGACACACAACCTCTGAGATGGGCACACCCTCGCACTCGTCCTTCATCTTCCCAATGACCTTCTTGTTAAGCTGGCTGTGGAGTGGATGGTCCTTGGGATAGTCACTCGTGTCGTAGAGTTCATCCCGAAGGTTCTCCATGTCTTTGTAAACATCATCCGTCTTGATCTCGAGGAGCAGAGAGTCTGTGTCTGTGTAAAGTAGGTCTACGCGTGGACCATATTTCAGCTTGAGATGTTTGTAATAGAAATCATACATCAGTGTTTTGGAAAGATCAAGGATGCACATGCCTGTGTAGACTGGGCGGTTGAAGAGGATTTTCTCCCTGTGCATCTGTATCCCCGCCATGTTAGCTCCAAAGACTGTTGCTCTGGAAAACAGTGGGCTTGCGATAAGCTTTCTAATCTTGTCTTGCTCGTGCGATCGGACAAGCTTCATGTCGATTCGATTTCTGAGGTTCTCCATTGTCTTACCGAAGACTGAGTTGTTCATGAGCTTGAAGAAGTTCTTCTCAAAATCGGAAGTGGCCTTCTTTCTGAGCTCGGTGTTCAGGGAGATGTATGGCTCCATCCAAGCCCTCTGCTCGAACTTGAGCATTTTGTGAATTTTCGTCAACTTCATTCCCAGATCCAGGTACTGCTGGAGATTTCTGTAATGCAACACATACCGAGATTTCTTGTTTAGGGTAAGGAGCAGCTTCTGTGTCTTGTCTTCTGACTGTCCCTCTGCCAAGGTCCTTTGATATGGAGACATCCATGCCTTAGGAACGGCCTGACTTTCTGGGGCAAGAGGATAAGCGTTGTGCTCATCGTGAAGCTCATCGGGGTACTCAAGATCAACCTCGAGGATGTAACCGATCTTTCTGTTTGACCTCCACTTCCTGATCTGGTGTTGAGTTGGAAAGACAGGGCACCATGTGAATTTACCAACTGGGAGAGGTTGGCTCATGGCCCATCCATATAGATTGTTCGCGTCGAGATACATGATGTAACTTGACTCTTCGTTGGGGTTGTGATCGTGAAGATAGGGGTTGTTAGCCTTGCAGTACCGCCTGCTCTCCATGGATATACCGCCTCGCAGGCCTCTTTCAACAAAGAGATGCATATCAACGTCCGTGAGCAGTTCCAGGTTCACGCCTGTGTGCCTGAGAAGGGCGTCCCATGAGAGGCCAGGGCTTGTGTAATAATGTGCCGGGTCAAGCTTGTAATGTTGTAGACATGTTTTTCTGAAGTTCTCGAAAACATCAGCCAGAAGAAGCACATCTGTCAAGAGGTAGAGATCGTGGTAATCTCCAAGAGTCTTACATACAAATACCTCCCACACTTTTTGCGCGTGTGCGTATTCCTTATCTGAGATGTCTTCCTTCTTGAGCTCGCTGTAGAAGGCGTCCTTAGGCGGGAGAGAGGTCTCCTCGAATCGAGCCCATGAGTCCATGTATTCGTATGGGTAAATCCCTTTTTGCAGGAGAAGGTTGCGTTTGGCTTGGTTCTCCATATAGCTTGCCGTGATTGTGAAGGACTCTGGCTTGTTTGCTTCAACCAGGGCACTGAGGCTTGACTGCATGAACTGCAAGCTGTCAATGAGCCTTAGCTTACCGAGGGAGAAAGAGATGTATTTCTCCATGTTGTTGGGGATGCATTTCAACTCGGAGTGAGTGTTTGCAATTCCACTCATGATGTGGTGTGCATCATAACCCTTCAAGTTGTGAAAGATTACGGGGATTATTTCTGTTTTCGGATTGGTTCGGAAATAGTTTATATTGCAAAAACTGTGGGCTGCACCCCGATATTTGCCTGTGATGTGACAATGATCTTTAACTGCGTCTCGAACAGAGTCTTGGATTAGAGACTCCCCGCAGAAAAGACAGTCAACCTGCTCGAATAAGAGTTTGTCCATGGATGCGGGCTTCCATTTGTTTCTTGGCCCAACAAATGGGAATTCTTCTAATTCACCGTCCTCACCATGGATGTAAGTTTTGAATGCATTTTGGTAACATTTGTTGGTGAAGCGGTGAATAAAGCCCATGTATTCTCCGGTGTTTGGATCATAGACCGCAACAGCGTCCCTGTGGTTCCTCTTGGTGAGGGACTGGTTACAGATGTGGCAGTCAGTTGCACGGTTGAATTCGGCCCATCCCTTTCTCGTCATTGAGAGCGGCGCCTTGTCTTGCAGTTCGTTTCTGATCTCTTCTTCCAGCTGCTGAAGGCTGTTAAGAAAGACTGGCACAGCGTCCTCTCCTCTGTATAGGTAAGGGCCCTTTGTCTCCCCATCAGAACGAACAGCTAACATGCAGAACCCGCAGGGTTTATGTATGGATGTCGTAGTTGTACTGCTCTGTTGGGGGTCTGGTATGCAGCCGTGGACTTTTTCGACAATGCTTTCAAAGTCAGCATAAATAACCCAAGGCTTCTTCATCTGATTCTGAAAGTTCTTGAAGTGGAGGAAGTTTTCGCCTTCTTTGGGCATTTCAACTCGTGCCGGTCTGCCTTTGACTCCCCTGCAATAGAATAGATGATCGGTGAGAACCCTTTCTGAAGAGAAGGGTTGGAGACACCTGTCACAGTGATGCATGCGGCGTCCAACATTGAACTCACTGTGTAGAAGTCTGCTCATGCTCTTGATGTAACAATAATGCGAAGTGTGTATGTCTGTTAGCAACATCAGATTAATCCTTCGCAGATTGGGATCCTCTTGCTCACTGACTCTGATTACAGCCACCTTGTTGTTTTTCCAGCCATAAACGTTGATTGCAAGGTTGTTTTGACGTTCAACCTTAGAAATCTGACTCAATGGCGTTGGAAAATCAACTCCAGTGCAGTCTAGATCATCATCAATGGGATAACTTCCTGGTCTGTCTGAATGCGCCTCGGCAGGGAACAATGCCGATCGCAGTGCCCAACGTAGACACTGATTGTCTATGTTCTTCACATTGATGATTGCCTGTTTCGACCTGAGTTTTGATGGTGTTGGGATAAATGTGCCGCCTCGTATAGGCTTGTACACCCCGAATTCAAGGTAAACAGTTTTGATTTTATCAACCACCCAACCAGAACCCAACTGCTGCCATCTAGCAATCTCTTCCTTAAAACCATTCACAATGTCTTCTAGGAAGCCTTCCTCTCGCAGCTTATAGATATGTGTCACAATCAGTGGGTTGATGTTCCAAAAGAAGTGATTCATTTCTCGATTGTTAGCACCTGCCATTGAAAAGTGAACATCGAATGACAAAGTGACCTTCACCCCGCCAAGCTCTGTGACTTCGCGTGCAATTGTCTGGAGAATGACCGTCTTATTAGTTATGAAGAATGAATTCAGGTCCTTGATTTGGTAATCATCAGGGACATTCATCTTATAACCATGCAGCGAATTGCCGAAGTAATCGTGGTTCCTTGGATTGAAGTCAAGACGTTGAGCCTCCATGTTATATACAGGGATTTCATTTTCTCCAATTGCTGGTCTCGTATCGGGCCTCTGTGTCATTGCCATGTGGGTTGGTATATGTGGGGGTGGGGTTTCTTCAATTGGTGGTCTCGTGCCGGGACCAGCATTCACAAGCGCTGGGAGTAGTTGGGACGTTGGTGCATCCGGGATCGCCCCCAAACGCCCGAAAAAACGCTTATTTTGAGAACTCCCGAACACCTATGTTTCCGTGCCCCAGGACGAATGCAATGAGTCCTGGGGCACGGAAACATAGGTGTTCGGGAGTTCTCAAAATAAGCGTTTTTTCGGGCGTTTGGGGGCGGTCCCGAATCACCAACGTCCCAACTACTACCCGTGGCACGTGACACATTCTTGTCCAATCAAAAAGGCGTTTGAGTTGGGAGTTATAACAATACTACTTTGTTTTTAACCATAGGGTCATTGCCCCATCAATCAACGAAACAGCAAGGGTCAAACAGCTCTGGCTCTAGCAGTGTCGGAGGCATATACAGCTATGATAGAACTGCTTATCGAACACGGCGCTGATGTGAATGCTGATGACGAGGATGGTGACACCCCGCTACATCTGGCTATTATTCATCAGGCTGTGGGAACCACTGGGTTGCGAGGGGTGAGTGGGAATAGAAGTTCTTATTGTTTTAAATCATGTGATTAAACCGGTTTTGAAGTACATTGGAACCTGTATATAACCTGTATTAAGCGGCCACCCTCAATTAAGCGGCTAGTTTTTACAGTCCCGAATTTTCTCTTATACAAACTTTGTATTTGCTGCCTGTATTTAACGGTCGCCTCTATTAGGAGGTCGCGGCCACATGTTAGTCTGTCTTTTTACCTGTATTAAGCAGCCACACTTGTGACACTTGTTTGTCATTTCATTGGGGTGGGAATATGGTTTGCAGGCAGTTTTGCAACATCCATCGCTGCCACCTTTTAGCAATCCCATGTTAGTCTGTCTGTTATTTAATTTTTTACCTGTATTAGGCAACCACACTTTTTAGACAAATGCGAATTGCTATAAATTAGATTGATATATACACAGCCCAGAAATAGCTGGCCGAAAACCCACGAAAATCACGTAAAATCCGTCCGCCATTACTCCGTTCATAAATCCGAGCCCACGTTCTACTGGTTTGCGATCTGGTACACTTGACTTGATTTGTGACGTCAATGACTCAACGCGATTCCTTCCGGGACACAGACAACAAAGCCAAAAGGTACGTGTTGAGTCAATGACGTCACAAAATATTTAGGCCAACTCGATCCAACTCTTAGGGTAATGGCGGCAAGCCGAATTCGAAATGTAAAGTTAAAATAATGGCACTTCCCGCACGAAGTAAGGTCAGTAACGAGTACTTATATTTTCATAATATGAAGAGAACAGAAAATGTATATTTTTGATCACAGTGGCACTTTAACCTTGTGGCGAACAATTGCCACCGCAGTTACAAGGTAGAGATCGCTTGATTGTGTTATAATACTGGACGTTAATGACATTGACCATTGTCCACGCCCACAAAGTCCTGAGGGTGGCCGTTTAATACAGGTTCGACTGTATTATATCAAACCTGAGGAACAACACTTTTCGACACATGGGAAGATATCAGTTTTATCTTCACTGTGTAGAGTGAAGATATCGATATCCGCGTTTGTCCTTATAGAATGTCAAACAATTTAAAAGGTTTTGGTCTACAATCAAAACAGATTCGGATCTTCGGAAATCGTCGGCAATATTCGAAAATCTTCGAAATCTTCGGAAAATTGCTTAAAACTTCGTAATTAATGTCGTACATATAATGCCCGAGGGGAGGGATATTTGATCATTCAGCGTCCACGGCCGAGAATAGACTGATGACATTTAGAGGAAAACCGCTTTCAATTACACCTTTTGCCCTTCATTAACGGAAAATAGAAATTCATTTTATTTTACGGGAAATCAATAACATCTTAGGAATAACATTTACACGAAGAAATGTTCATTTCAATCATCCGTTGGTTCATTTGCGTAATTACCATGCAAACATCATTGGAATGTCATTTTCTTTTATTGTAAAGTCTATTATGCCTTTGGAGACACATTTTCATCAATAATATACAGGAATACCATTACGGCTGCAAAGTGCGCAGGGTGGTACAGATTCATGCAGACATATGTACCTCGTTGTCTTAATGAACTTTGTTTATTATGGACGGTAATGCACTTGTACCTTGCAAAAGGTGTAATATATATAGATAGGCTGAGCCTAACAGCGTAAATCTGTGAACAGAAAGCTGATGAAAAGCTTAACTAAGGTGAAAGGTCAGGCTATTTTTCAATTTTAGCAATTCTCGAAAACAGTATTACGCGACCGTAAATTTAGACCGTACAAAAGTTCACAAAAACAACTTTTTCTCCGTCTGGAATAACTAGTATGACTAATTTCCGAATAAAATACAACTGCTGCGTATCAAAAATTGCCCGAGAAACTGATTTGGAAATCAAAATTGCAAAACATACATAAACATACTTTCATAAGGCGACGCGAGTGAAGTTAGAAATATAAAATGCAAGTCTTGTTTTGTTTACATAAAATCGCTTTTCATCCTATGTAATGAATGAACAAACACATAAAAATGGACAACAAAATCTTCTTTTGAACATTTTTATTCAAATATGTATTAGTTTATGTTTAAAAGCAAAACTCGTACCATTTATTGCGCATCGAGGCCGAGCTGTCCTCGATGAAATTCAAGATAACAACACGACTGAATTTGAGCACGTTTCATAAACATTTCTCCAAAACTAACGAGAACACAAAGAAAAAGTCAATCACAAATTGATATCGACATAAATTCCCTTCGAAAAATGTGATTTATTTTACCTTTAAGCCACTAGGCTGCTTGGAAATTATTTAAAACTCCGCTTCTTCGGTTCTGAAATCCGAATAGGAAATATTGCACCGCATTGATAAAAACGTATAAAGTTCCCCGAAGCAAGATTTTATCCCTGAAAGCTCTCCTTTTTCCACTATAGCGGCTTCTGAGTATCCTCTAATTAGTATCCCTGTCTTGAGCAGCAAACCGCGAAAAAATGCAGGGAAAAACGATTTTGCAAACGGTTTTCTCGGCTAAACTCAGCAAGAGTGTTTACAGCTGACGTAAAATCGGCCATGTGGCCGTGCGATAAACAAAGCCTCGCTTTGGTTTCAAAATTGCTAAGATCCCGGATGTTGCATGACGTTATACGCGCATGTTTTGCGACGTCATACGCGCCCGCGAGCTAGCCTTGCGCGACGCACGGGCACACATGTACGGACGCGCGCCCGCGAAACATTCCGCTAGCCATGACCATGAAAAATGATGGGCATAGGTTCTATGAGTATGGAGCTCCGCGAGCGGGCCTTCGGCCTGCGAGAGCTCCGCTATAATACATCAGATCAGTTTTTCGATTGAGTGTTCTTAACGTTATTCAGTCGTGATTGCAGTTTTTCTCTGTTTGCTTTGCTTTGTGATCAAGTGAAGGAGGGCAATAGATTTAATAGATTTCTATTTAACTTCTGTGCAACAAATGCAACAGATATAAACCAGTTGTGGAATTGTTATACTGTTTATAATTATTGAACTGAATATCCGCAGTAGTTGCTCGCATGTTACTGTAGCATTGTTATATGGGGGGTGTTTGATCACCTGCACTTGCCCCAGGGTTGCTAAATGAGATAGTATAGTATAGATAAGTATAGCTATAGTATAGCGAATTGTGGTAACCTGAGTTTCAACCTGAACACCCCTTACTCGTCCTCTCTCTCCCCCCCCCCCCCCCCACCCCTCCCCCCATCGTGCTTAACATTGATAGGTGCAAAAAAAGCATGAATCTTGAATATGAAGCTTTTGATGATTCTGCGGGAATTGAGCATGACGATTTGACAAAGAAATTTTTGTTACATATTTTTTTGATGTATGAAGCAGCCGTGAACCATCTAGTGTTGGGTAGAATGGTTTAGATGCGACTGGTTTAGATACGATTTTGTGGATGTTTTGTTTTTGTTTTTGGTTGTTTGTTTAACAACATTGGATATTATCTCACACACAAAGTTATATACTGGTATAAATGTGATATTTTATTTTGCATCTCTTGCATTTGCGTACAATTATTTCGTGTCAATTTCAGGCTCAAGGCTCTGTGAGTGAGAGGGTTATGCAATTGTTACTTCATCTCTGTTGCTGTACATGAAACAAACGAAATTGTAGTTTCCCAAATTAGCCGTTCTTGGGTCAAGCATGATAGCTCCGGCGTTGTCGGATGATCTGGCAGGCGTCCCTCCCATCTTATGGGACCAAGTACCATCCTGATCTAAACGTAACCAGTGATAATCGAGAACTAGAGATAAGGAAATTGATAAAGTTGTGTGAAATTAACATGGCTCTGCAGGCGGTCGGACACTTAATTGAGAACAAGAGGCTAGCTGGTAGCCTGTACTCATGCGCTTGCATAAGAACGTTTTATGGTTTACATTTTAACTGGGTCACGCACCCCTTCCCTCTCAACCAATTTTGCGTGACATGTAAGTCTTGTTTTGTTTACATATTATCAGATATCATTATTAGGACTGAATTTACAACTGAATTTAAACACGTTTTATAAGCATTTCTCTAAATCTAGCGACAAGACAAAGAAAAATTCAATCACAAATTGATATCAACATAAATTCCCATCGAAAAATGTAATTTCTTTTCCGGTGAAGACCAAATGCCAGTGGCTTGACTCGGCTATTTTGAAAACAAGAACGTGATTACGGGCACAGCGAAATCACGAGGTCGCATGTCAACCAATCAGACCAGTGAAAGTCCTCCCGGGGGATACGGGAAACTTTAAAAAAACAAGGAAATTTGTGACCACAAAAAGCGGGACAAAAGCTAAAAATGGAAACAAGGAAACCCAACCGAAACCTTGACTCATGCCGCTATGCGCATGAGTAGTTATATAACGAAAAAAAAAACCGATTAGCTTGTTAGCTTTCGGTTTAAGTTAGGGTTAGCAGGTCATGTAATTAAATCTAAAACGAATTGACCCGAGCAGCTCGGTGGTGCTCTGGTAGTGTATTAACCCTTTAACTCTCAAGAGTGCCAAATGTCAAAATTCAAGAAAAATTCCCAATTTTTATTTTGTAAAATATTGAAAAACAAATGATACCACGCAAAAGTACTGCCGAAGAGGTTTCATTTGAATGGTCACACCATAGGATTTCATCAACAGACTCAAAAGTTAGAACAAATGGTACCATGCAAAAGTACTGCTGAAGAGGTTTCATTTGAATGGTCACACCCTAGGATTTCATCAGCAGACTCAAAAGTTAGAACAAATGGTACCATGCAAAAGTACTGCTGAAGAGGTTTCATTTGGATGGTCACACCATAGGATTTCATTAACAGACTCAAAAGTTTGAACAAATGGTACCATGCAAAAGTACTGATGAAGAGGTTTCATTTGAATGGTCACACCCTAGAATTTCGTCGACAGACTCAAAAGTTAAAACTACACTTCATGTCTCCATGAGTGAAAGGGTTAAAGATAGATCTTTAATCATAAGAGAAAACATTATTGTCGACGTAACCTTATATAATTCTTAATAAGATGACCAATGAATAAAGGAGTTTGTTTCTGAAGTATCTGTGGTGTTGCTAAGGAAGGGAGTGAATAAGTAAAATTTGGTTTCATCAACTGTATTGATTCAGCACACTTACCACCGTGAAGAGATTCAAAAGTTGATGCAACGAGCATTAACCCCTCGTCAGAACGAAAACAATTCTAGCCTGTGCATCGTTTATATCATGAGGACAAAACAACTATGCTATGGTGGAATTATGGTATCGTCGATTCCGAATTTTTGTTCCATATTTTTTTAAACCATCCTTGCCTTGTACTACGATTTTGTTTTAATTTTTTGCGTATCCGTCCGAGGGCTAAGGCGTTTTTATTTGTCAACTTACTCATGTCAACAGCGAGGGCAACAAGATGTTTTTTTCCGTTCGGAACTCTGGGGACAGGTGCACCAGCAGCAGGGTCATTCTCCAAATTTTCCAAATGGTCATTTATTGCAGCATTTCTGACATCGTCGATATCTACTATAGAGTACTTGCGACCGCTTCCTCGTCCCGGCTGTGCATAGGTATTTGTGATTTTATTATTGGCGTAGTTGTAGCAGTTGTTGTTTTGTTGTATAGCTGGAACGGCATTCCAAAACGCGGGCCTGAACTGATAGGCGTAACGTTTTTGTCTTGTTTGAAGTTGTTTTTGTTGCCGTTGTTGCAGTTCTTTTAGCCGTAGTTGTTCGTGGTTTACAGCTGTGATCTTTCCTGGGGTGATTTCTTCATTCAAGATACGGTTGAAGAACTCTTTCATGATCTTGTTTTGTAACCAACCTGTCAGAAGAAGGAAAAGGAGGATTAGTTTCCAAGAAGTGAAATATAATCTTTAGTATCGGTTAAGTTGGCTAGGCAAAGTGGTTGGTGGGGTGACATCAAGAATTCACCGATAGCAGCAGACGCCCAATTTATTCCCCCCCCCCCCCATCTAATAACCCATTTTGAGGGAGAGCAAGAAATTTATTAACCTCCCCCACCTTCCTTTTCAGCCCCCCACCTCAAATTTCCTTCACAAAATAAACGATAGACTGTAGGACCGTATCAATTCGGGCACGAATTCGCATACAGTACCCCCTTAACATTTTTATTTACTTGTGGGAATCAACTGAAATTTATGAATTACAAAAAAAATGAGCCGTGGTGAACTGCTGGTGCTTTTTCTTTTTCTTTTTTTTTTTTTGGGGGGGGGGGGGTGGGTGGGGTCGGTTCATGTAATCTGCGCCAAATAAATGCGTTACCATTACCCTTCGGAAGAGTCTGGAACAATAACGTTTGTAGTTCCAATGTCTCTGGGCCAACAATCAATTCTGGTTGCTTGTATGTCAGCTCTTGGATTAAGAATCCCTTGAAACCAAGTCTTGAGGGCATCTGGTGTAACTTGTAGGTGAATTTCTTGTTTCTTGCAGCAATAAGTGACGCATGAATTACCGAAAAACGTGGATTACTGGAAAGTAAAATCCATTCTGGATCAGGGCGACCAGAAAATACGGCCAGAGTCACATTTAATTGTCCTGCAACCAAGAAATGTTAATGTTTGTTGTTGTTGCCGTTAAATTTGTTAACTCGCTCAGCTATTTTATAATGTTCCATACTACCGTACACCATGGTTTTGCATTGCAACACTTTGTGACTGGCTTAAAAATTGCGTGCCTCTTTGACGAGTGAGCGGGTACCAGTAACTTAACAAGTTCCTCTCTCCATCATTAAGTTTTCAATTCTTGGTTTCCACTTACGTCATATCAAAATTCAGTAGCATTAAAAAACAACGTTTGATTCCAAAATGTTTATGGAATTGTAGAGAGTTAAAAACTACACATCTTGGCCAAATTTTAAAGAGCAAGAGCATTTCGTTCAAGAGCTATAGCCAGTTCTCAACCAATCAGTAGTAAAGCCAAAAACACTCGCAAGCGTTTTCCCGCGCTTGGCGGCGACTACATGTATTTGCTACGAGTTCTGATTGGTTAATTCGATTGTCTACGTTTGTTGTAATTGGTCAGTGTGATAACTTTGGTATAGTCTAGATTCCATAGCTCAGAAGGAGGTCGGACACCTTTTTGAGACTTACATAACGGAGAAACTGGTTAGCTTTCAGTTGAGGTTGGGGTTAGCAGTTTATATAGTTAAATTTAGGCCTAAACAACCCGAGAAGCTAGGTGGTACTCTGGTACGGTAGGCTATGTAAGTCTATGCTTAGCTGAGGTCACAGGTTCAATCCTGAGTGGGGATTTTAGATTTTCTTTTTTACACTTAAAAAATTTATTGAAAATAAAATTCTAAGTGTCGACATTACGTTATATAATTCTCAGTAAGTGTCCGACCTCCTTCGGAGCTATAGAAGATAGACTCTACCGATAACTTTGGTTTTGGCAGTTTACGATGTTCAATAGAGTGTTTTCATTCACGTGACGGGCGGCCATATTGGAGTGCTAAAACAATAGCAAATGTTTGAATAAGAATAGAGCTTAAGTCCCATAGTATTCGTTTGAGACACCAATATGGCCGCCATTTCTTTGTTTTGGGACACCAATATGGCCGCCGTGACGTCACGTGAAAACACTCTATAGACCTCTTCAGCTTGTATGTTTTGTTTTCCCAATGTAGTTAATGTGATTTTATTTTTCTTTCTTTTTGGTGATGTTACCCTAGATGTTTTCTTCACGTGCATATGTATGCATAATTTATGAAAAGACAAAGGACAATTCCCTTGAGAACATCAGAGGTCTATTAAAAACCGCTGTTGTAGGTTAAAATTATTTTAGGTTAAAAATTATTTCAAACAAGGTTAATTTTTACTTTCCTTTGTCCCAGATTCATTAACATAATCTCAGACAAAGGAAAATAAAAATTGAGGAGGGGAGAAGGGGGGGTGGGGGGGGGGAGAAATGGGCTTCAAGTAGGAAAATATTAGCTAAACCCCCCCTTCTAAAGGAGTGAATTTAGTTATTCCCCCTCCCCCCCCCCTTTCACACCTTTTAAGGAAAAAAAAAATTAACCAAGGGCCTGGTCGCACTACAGTCAAAAACAAAAATATGCCCGTTTAAACTAAAGATTTGCCATGAATTTGAAACCTCAAATGGGAGTTTAAAAAATTTGAGAACATTTTAGGGTCGCACTGTCCGTCCATGCTGTCGAAAACATACACGTAATGACAAAAATAAAAACATTCCACAAGAAGCGTGACCGTCCGAAAGCAGTTTCTTTTGTTTCCTAGATTTTTTCAAAATCGGCCTGCCCCGGTGTCTTTGAAGTTTAGCCGGAATTTTCATTTTTTTTTTTTTAATTTGCGAAACACCGGTCGCATTAGGAAACTTGATTTGATGTCAGATTAGTTTTATCTTAAACAAACACAAATTTGATCAAAATTTCCCTGGTGCGACCAGGCCCCTAGTTTGAAATAATTTTAACCTACAACACCGCTCTGGAAGCAAGAAAACTATCGCACTTCGGCAGCGCAATGTTAGTCGGTTTCCGAAACTTGTGCCCCATTATAGCAAGAAACAATCTTGCAGATAACCATTTCTAAAAATGATGTGTGTGCTTTCCGCTTTTTGTCCTTTCAAAATTGCATGCCACGGGAATGTGTTAGCATTTCGTTATCAAAATAAAATGGCACATTGTATGATCATTAAAAAAAGACCCCCCAAAACCGAAAAAAAACCTAATTTTTCTTCCAGCGGGAAGAATTGAAGAACGGAATTTAAGTGATATAATTTGATTTTGCCAGAAAAAAACGAAATGAATTATAAAAGTTGCAATCGCCATGTCCAATAATGAATGTCCTCGTAAGTACCTTTACTTGGAAGTAAAATGTTCAGTGGCTGCGTGGCGCTTGATTGGACACATGAAAAATGAAAATTGGTGAAATCAAAATGTCAAAACTAGTTTATACAAAACCCAAACGTTTCGGGTTTTGCTGCCCGTTTGTTTGTTGGTGTGTCCATCAGTTTGTCTATCCTGCGAGCTGCGAAATTGTCAGGGAAAATTTAGGTGTCTTTTTTTAAAATATATTTCATTGAATGAAATAATGTGCTTTTTGACCCTCAAAATTAATGTCACACCTCGGGATCTATTGGTATTTTTTTGAAATTGAAATGATGTATTAAAATAGTGTAACAGTAATTAACAAAAGAAAATGGCCAATCTACCTGCTGTTGCGTCAGCTTTGACCCTTTTAAAATTTATCGTCTCGGGTATCTATCGGCATTTCGTTGTCAAATCTATATAATCTATATATAATCTAAATAGAAAAAAAAAACATGTATTTACAAAACAAAATAGCGAATCTACCTGCTATTCCATCAAGAAGGCAGAATTGAAGAAAGAAAATGACGACTTTTGATTTTGCCAGCATGTCAACAATGTTCCTGAAGCGAGAAAAAGAAAAGCCAGCATTTTAAACGGTGC
This sequence comes from Cladopsammia gracilis, assembly GCA_022457155.1. NCBI lineage: Eukaryota > Metazoa > Cnidaria > Anthozoa > Scleractinia > Dendrophylliidae > Cladopsammia > Cladopsammia gracilis. Next base: position 78,409 of record JAJGOT010000102.1, on the reverse strand, counting down.
TATTCAGGCAATATTTTCCTTTCTCGGGCTAGACAACGTTTTTACTGGAACATTTACTTACGTACGTTTGTTTTACTAATCTCTGAAACTTGATCCCTTGGAAGATGACTTGTTAGTCGTTGGAATTTTCAACTGCAAATGAATACCCTGTCTGTGAATCTATTGCTTATGACCTGAATATCATAATGGAGAAGCATCCACATGTTTTTTTAATAATGGTCAAACTAAATGACTCAAGCAGTTTGTAATGTAGAATACTAGAGCAGGCAGTCACGTAGTCAGTCTCCTCTGTTATTTGTAATAATAGAAAAAAAAACTGTTTGTTGTAATTGAGAATCAAAATAACAAGGCGAAAATTTGTGTTTTTGTATTTCCATTTAGAGGTAGAAACGGGTTACCGGTACCCGCCAATGAAATGAACCACGGGTATAGTCATTTCTCTCTGGGATGGTCGAACGGGTACCTGAGGTTAGCCGGCATGTAAAAACAATGTTTTTGTCTTCCCTTTTTTAAGGGTGAGAACATTAATATCCATTCATATCCCACATGGATATGAGTTTTCCTTCACATGCAAATAAAACTTCTATCCATATGAATGGTTTTGCACTTGGCCTCTGTTTGAAAAGGAAGCTTTTAAGAGAAACTCCGAATTGGAAGAGGTGGCTGGGTGGTGGTACCTTAACCCTTCTCGTTTTTACAGCAAATTGCATAATTACAAAATGTACGCTCTCGCGCGTGGCACTGAGGAGAAAAGGGCGACAGCTCGCGGTCTAACTAAAACGTGGAGCTACAAAGGTGTGCAGACAGCCTGTTTATTAAGTTTAATTTGCATGTGATTTTTAAAGTTATGTCAGGATGAGCAATCCTTCCGGCGTGAAAGAAGCCAATGTTGTTTAGCGAAGATCGATC